>CAUYLG010010393.1:0-48203 GCA_963573385.1 Cacajao melanocephalus | reverse complement strand
GGGGAAATAGGGGAGGGACAGCAGGGAGTGGGGAGTTGTGGAGAGATAGCATGGGGAGAAACGCCAGATATAGGTGATGGGGAGGAAGGCAGCAAGTCACACTGCCATGTGTGTACCTATGCAACAATCTTGCATGTTCTTCACATGTACCCCAAAACCTAAAATGCAATTAAAAAAAAGAAAAAAAAAAGAATGGCTCACCATATGCAAATCAATAAATGTGATACACCCCATTAACAGAATGAAGAACAAAAATCATAAGATCATCTCAATAGATGCAGAAAAAGCATTTGACAAAATTCAACATTTTTAATGGTAAAAATTCTCAACAAATTAGTTATAAAAAGAATGTACTTCAACACCATAAAGGTCATGTATCACAAACCCACAGATAACATCATATGCAATGGTGAAAAGTTAAAGCTTTTAAGATCAGGCACAGTATAAGCATGCCCAATCTTGCCATTTCTATTCAACACAATAATGGAAGTTTTAGCCAAAGTGATTAGGAAAGAGAAATAATAAAAAACACCCAATTCACAGAGAAGGGAGTTAAATTGTTTCTGTTTATAGATGAAATAATTATATATATATATATAAATGATATTAATGATTATATATGTGTGTGTGTGTACATATATATAAAACCATTTCTGGTATATATATAACCTATAGACTTTATCAGAAAAACTGTTGTAAATAATAAATGAATTCAATAAATATTTGAATTAAATAAAAGTTTTGAGATACAAAAACGATGTATAAATATCACTAGTGTTTATGCACAATAACAACAAACTCTCTGCAAAAGAAATCAAGAAAACTATCTCATTTACAATAGCTCTGAAAATATAAAGTACTTAGCCATAAATTTAACCAAGGAGGTAAAAGATGTGTATACTGAAAACCATAAAACAGTGATGAAAGGAATTGAGGAAGATGCAAATAAATGGAAAGACATTTTGTGTTCCTGGAGTGAAAAAATTAATATTGTTAAAATGTCCACACCATCCAAAGTTATCTACAGATTCAATGCAATGGAATCCCTATCAAAATTCCAATTACATTTTTCACAGAAGTGGAAAAAAATCCTAAAATTCATATAAAACCACAAAACACCCTGAAGAGCCAAAGCAATACTGAATAAAAGGGACTAAGCTGGAGGCATCACTCTGTTTCCAAAATGTACTACAAAGCTACAGTAATCAAAACAGCAGAGACTGGCATCAAAACAGACTTACAAATCAAAGAAACGGAGTAAAGAGCCCAGAAATAAATCCATGAATTTATAGTTACCTGATCTTTTTACAAAAGTGCCAAGAACACGTAATGGAAAAGGAGTATCTCTTCAATTAAATGGTGTTGGAAAACTGGATATCCACAAGCAGAAAAATGAAATTGGCTCCTTATCTCACCCCATATACAAAAATCAACTCAAAATTGATTAAAAACTTAAAACGTAAGAACAGAAAGTATAAGCCCACTAAAATAAAACATAGGGAAAATCTTCTTGACATTGGTCTTGGCAAATACTTTTTGAATATGACATCAAAAGCACCAGAAAAGGAAACCAAAATAGACAAATCGGATTGCATTAAACTAAAAAGCTTCTGTACAACAATGGGAACAATCACCAGGGAAAAGACAACCTACCAAAATGGGATAAAATATTTGCAAGTTGTACAGTAGTTACTTTAAAATTTAAAAGAATAAAATGAATTATATGCCCATATACAGGTAAACTTAGGAAAAGTGGAAAATATTTTAGAAAATAAACATTTATTGGTTAAATTGTGATTCAAAAGAAAAAACAGAAAACTTGTTCAGCTATAAAAGTTGAATACATTTTACCATCAATCCAAAATATACTTAACCAGCCTTGGAACATCACCACATACTTCTGTCCCAGAAAATTATACAGGCTTATTTTAGGAATCAAAAAGGATTATGTGGTGTGTAATCTCAATAAGTCAAACATTTTGGTATATGTAAGATCATATATTCATGCCCATACTTACTTACAGCTTTAGCTCTTTAATATTGGTGTATCATTTCATAAACTGAGTTCAAAAATTTTTTTTCATCAACTGCGAAAGAAAACTTTGATATTTTAAATGAGTTTATCACAATGGGTTCATTATATTTGCATATTTGTTTTATCTGCCTTATTTGGGATTTATTTTCTCACATTATTTTTATGCTTCCTTGTAATGCATCTATGGTATGAGACTTAAACAACATACAATATAAATTTATATCCTAGCTCATTTTGCTTTTTGTTTTAATCTGTAGAAATTTTAGAACAAAATTTGCAGTTGAATTTCAGTATCACAAGTGTATTATCATGTTCATTTTTCTCCAGAGTAATTTTATATACTCTGTTTTCATAGTATTTCCTCAAATATATAATTCTTTTCCATGTTCCATTTAAATATTTATAATAATGCATACTTATATATTTTTATTTTTATTTATCTTCTTGTTGTACACCACCACATACAGCATTTGGAATAAAAGGTGAAGTAAGTGTAAAAAAAAAAAAACCCAAATCCAAAAACCCAGATTTAGCAGCAATTTAGAAAGAAATGAATTTTTAAATAAGCTCTTAAATAGAATACTTTCAACGGAAAGTTCTAGCCTACTAAGCCTGAATCACCAGAATTGTTTATTAACAAACTATTCAAAACCATATTTTATTTTCTTTACTTTTGCTTAAGACTTTTATAATCCATTGCTCAACAGTTAGTATAGAATGATGAATGCTTATTTTCTGTAATTTTTGTATAAATTAAAAAAACGTAATATTCTAAATCTGTTTAGACATGATTTATCTTGATACATTTCCACAATGTGCATTTTTATATGAGCTATTTTCAAAACTAAAGATAACATTTTTATACTCTTATGACATCATGGCTTATTCTTTTGGCTGTAAATCTACCTGTTTTTATACTATAAAATTTGAGTATATGCAGTTCAATGAAATCATCTCAGTTACTTGGTATTTTTTTATTTTAATAGAAAATTGCACATACAAATTACTTACTGCATACAAGTAGGCTGCCACAAGTAAATTTATATTTTTGTTGTTCATTCCTTTGATTTATGTAATATTGTTCTTTTGTCTCATCAAATTATTTCGATGATGTCTTTGGCAGAGTGTTTTCCTAAGTAACGTGTGATTCATAGTGTCGGAAAAGATGCTCCAAGCGTGACTATACTCTCTGATGCATTTACTGATTAAGGATGTTTGACAAACTGTGTCTCGGCTGTAGTTAAACCCACAGGCTTTTCTGTTGTGAGAAGCAAAGGACATCTCTAACAGTAAAGAGGCAACATGGTGCCTATGTTTTCCCAACAGTATAGCCTTTATTACAAGCACTCAGAGGTCGCAGAAAATGACACCCCATTTCAGCACATAGAAACTCTCAGCTTTCCCAGGGCAGAATCTATAGCAAATAGGCCAATATATGAAGTACAATGGAGTAACATAAAAACTACTATTGGGCTCTGGTAAATTATATGTTATCTCCAGCTGTTAATTGCAGGCTTGGTGCCTTTTGTTTTAATTTCAGAGATGTGCAGAAGTAGAACCCTTTATTAAACTCATCCAGTATCAATCTATGAACATCCCAATTACATGTTGTTTGTTGGTAGGAAGTCAGGTTGAACTAAGTAAGGAATATTCACCAGTAATGTGTCAGTGGATATAAAAAAAGATGCATGACAAAAGCATGATTCCCCTGTGCTGCATGGATTTTTTTCCTTATTTTATTTCTTTACTAAATAAGCAACTTCCTTAATTATGTTCTAAATATGAGTAAACTTTTGATATTTGTTTAGACTCTAAGCCAACTACTATTTTGCAATGAAAAACTCCTTCCACTGTGTAATTATTAAGATATAAGAAATAATTCTAGTTTGCTTATTTTAGTGCCTTTAAATATTCAGAATTATTTTAAAGCATTGTAATTTCTACTGGGCAGTGAGGGTTTAACTCACTAAGAAAAATGGGTAATTTCAACTTCTGTTTCCAAAATATGTAAAAATATTTTGGCGAGTCAAAGAAGAGTACACATTTTTCCACCCATATGTTGTCTTTATCATCTGCTGAAACATTAGCCTTTTTAATGTGAAAACCTGTTGTAGTGTAAATGTAAACCTCATTAGCTATGGAATTGTTTTGCCCAGTAAAAAAACAAAAAACCTAATTTTAATGTGTTTATAGATTTAAAGCATCAGTGAAAATGCTTGCCAGAGAAGTAAAATTAATTCAGTATACTCACTAAATAAACTCAACAGTCTTTCCAAATTGTTTTTATAAATTTTATACAAAGATTAAGTTTGTCAAAATAAAATTATCCAAAAAACTAAGAGTCTATAAAAATATGTAGCTCATCAAGTTGATATACTAATACCATAAGCTCTACCTGTCATGTTATATTGTAAATGCTTGCTCTCGTTATTGCACATTTATTGAGTGCTTTGTACTTTACATATGTTTGGAGGACTATTTGTAAGCCTGATTAGTTTATTTTTTATATTTCTCAATCATTAGAAAGATGTCCACCTTTATTTTATATTAGTAAAAATAATAGGAACTCTTTCCCTATATTAATTTTTAATATATAGAAGATAATATATCATCCAAGTATACTATGAAAGCAATTTCATGTATACGTACATCTTGTCACAGTTTGGTCATAAGCAGAGAATTCAGTTAAACTGAGAGGGAATAAATGAAAATGGAATCTAAGCAAGGAGACAGACTACAATATACTAACACAAGCTGAGGTCAAACTTAGTTTATCACATGTATATCTTTCCATTGGGAAAAATTGTGGGAGATGAAATTTTACAAACATGTTACAAGAAGAATGAATCCTCAAGAGAGAATACAGCTTGGAGGCCTTCAAAAGGAACAAATTAGTCTTTTCTGAGATCTACAATTGTATTTTCTATGTACTATTTTATATCCAGTTTTTGATCATTGTCCTCAGTTTTCTTACCTTGTACTCTGCATTTGATCTTCAGCTCAACAGCTCTTAGAAGTAGACTTTCTCTGGTCTCTGTTAAATGATGATAAGGCTGGATCTTCTTATTGTTATAATTCTTTATTTTTTGTTTTTGAAAGGGAACACAGAATATTTGACCAGATTCTGGATGGAATTTCATTCTTATAATTTCTGAGGTTTTCTCTATTTCAGTCTTTTCTGAATAAAAGGGTTAAGGTTCAAGCCACAGAAAAGCTGACTTTGGGCCTTATTACATATCATATGAGGACTATTATAATCTCTAATAAGGTTTAGTCTAAAACAAGATAAGTTATTAGGAATTAACTAATCTGTGCAGATATGACAAAGTCCTAAATCGATACAAAACTTTATTTATTTTTTAATTTAGTAGAACACAGAAATGAGAATATTTTCAAAGACATCAACCAGTTAGATTCTGGATCTTCATTATGAAAAAAAAGTTTCTTATAATCTGACATTTCTATAACATTTTAGAAATGAGATGAGCTCTATAGCTATTAGTTTGAAGTGATCACAATTGTTATAATGGAGATTGCATATTCTACCACCAGAGATACTGTTGTACATGTGACATGTTTAGAAAGGGAGCATGAACACCTCTCATAATTAGGATTCGGCAATTCTGCAATGACATTTATTTGTACATTTATTCATGGGACAAACATTTCTTAAGGATTTCTGAAGGACCAGATACTGTGGCATACCTTGAGGACACACAGACACAGTAGTGGATAAAACATGGCTCAAGCTTTTAAAATGCTTAGATCTCTGGAGACAGATGAGTAAAGGGAGACTCTCAAAAGTATATAAAAACCATAATGCAAGTAAGTGCTAAGTGGTAAGAAAGTACATGAGAAAGCATTTAACCCAGTTTGGATGTATCAGAAGAAGCTTCCTGGAGGAGTTATTGAAGGTCAAGTAGCAGTTAACTTAGTCAAACAGAGAAACAGGCGGGAGAGAAAGCATACAAGTCAGAAGGAGCAGCATGAATAAAGGCTCCGCAATGTACTGTAGCACAACTAATTTGGGAAACATAACAAACAAAACTGCATTTTTCATGCACAGAACATGAGGCAGGTAATAGCAACCTGTAAGAAAACACAGATGAGTATAGTCATCTTGGTTAGAACTGTTAGTAAAATTACATATAACTTAAAGCTTGGCCAATAATGAAAAAAAATCATTAAAATATTTTATAGCAAATAAAAAACTTCAATCAGCAGGGGGCACTGAATATTAGCATTTTTGCAGACTAAAACATTTAAATGGTACTAAATGATTTCATTTTTAAAATTTACATTTATATAAAATTTTGATGTGAGCAATCACTATGTGAATTTAGTAATAGACCTGGATTTCACACAAATTTTTGCTGTTCACAATTAGTGCTAATGACATGTGATTTATTTTATTTTATATTGTCATAGTAGGAGATAGAATAAAGACATGAAATGAAAAATAAAATTAAAATTTGATAAGTATTTTAGACTGAACGTAGTGTAAAATAAGACTTATTCTCCACGCTTGAACAGCATGACAGAATAACGAAAGATAGCAGGAAAAACAATGGATGATGCGATGCTAATGTCTGTTATCAAAAGCATTGGATTAAAAGGTTCAAGAGGTCCTAGGAATGTGAGAGTTGGATGAAGGATCAAGGGTTAGCTCTGTGAGGACTTAATATCCCACAGATTGGGATTTAATGATACAAATTTAATACTGGGGAGATTGTCCAACTAAAAATGGGTTCCTTAATGTTATTTCACATTACAGTATTTGAAAATCCATCATGAGAAATGAATTTGCTTCTGTCTGTAAGTGTTTTCCATCAACAGATATCCTCCACTGAGTAGAAAATTGCTGTGGAAAAAAGAAACATCTCATCTTATGCTACGAATCATTGTCTATGATCCTAGCGGAAGTGCAAAACGAGAGAAAAGGTTAGGAAGAAATAGATTCAAAAACTGTGGTGGAGCAAGAGAATTTAAAAGAATTTTTTTTTGCATTCTATTTCACTAATAATACCACTTATTTAATGCCCAATACATACCAGAATCTTCCATGTGAAATTACTCATCTAATGTTTTCAAGTATTTAAAGTTGGCATTGTTGCCTTCTTGTTACAAATGAGAAAGTTGAGGTTTAGAAAAGTTATATAAATTTCCCATATTCACAGAGCTACCAATGGCCAAAGTTGAGATTTAGACCTCCTATTTTTTTTGCCTGCAAATTTTGTTGGCAATCTCAGTAGGAGTAACACAAGAGTATTTCCCCAGATTAACTTCCTGGTTTAACTCATTCGTCTCACATATTCCAAGGATTCCCAATTCCATAGCCATCCTGGATTACGTTTTCCTGGCTGGAATGTCTGGCATGCAGTGCTACTTCAGTTTAGCTGAATCAGAATATAACCTCTCTTAAGGCTAAGGGAAAAAGGCTATTTCCTGGACCCTTTTTGTGAAAAATCAGACAAAGCATAACCTCAGGAAGACTATTTCTAAAGGAAGTCATAAAGCAAATTTCAACTGATGAATCCCGACAATAGACTATGACTCATTGGGTCAGAAGAGACCACCAGAGAAAAACCTATGGCATCCAGATTATTCCACCAGAGTGAAAATGTTCTAACCAAATCTAAGGGCAGCTGAGTGGCTTTACCTTCAGATATCCACTTCTGTTTGGTTGGCCCTATCATCTAAGTAAGCATTATGCAAAATACATTCAGTGGAACTTTAGTTCCACCAGATTCTGTGAAGGAAAGAAAAATCCTATGGCCAAAAAATAAGTTTCAGAAATGTTTCCTATTTTCTTCTTGGAGATTCATAGAAAGATAAATTATTTATTTTAAACAGAGCATTTCATAAGCATATTTCACCACTGAATTTTTTTGTTTCTAGCAATGATTATTAACCTACAAAATAATGTTCTGAGTAATTCACATTGGGAAATTCCATAGTAGAACAATAGCTTTCAGTCTTCTTACCAGTTAGAGACCTCCTATTATTTTTCTCACTTAGACCTCATGTTTTGAAAATGATTTTCACTAGGGTCTTTACAAAATTTATTCAGAGACTATTGTTAGACTTTTTAAAATACTGGCAGGAGGAAAAACCCAGAAACCTTCATTACTCTTTATAGAGTTTCCTTGAGTTACAGATTTGAAACTGGGAATTATTATTCTTACAAGAAATTGCCTGTTAAATAGATTCTACTCATTACTGTCATAGTTAGTTCTTTTATGGTTAGAAAGTTACTGCCATCTCCTCAGCATGTTTTGCTAAATTCATAGAGGTATAGAAATAATGCAACTATTGGTTTGACTACAAGTTGCGCAGGGATCTCCCTGTTCTGAGGAGGTATGTATATATTAAGTACATATGTATATATATATATATACCTATATATATATATAGGTATATATATATAAATAAATGAAGGGCTCCATTTTCACTTTCATCAGCTAATTCATATTCTGGAGTCTCTGTCCTTCCTGCTAGCCTGGTCTGGGCCCAGGCACTTGGCCAATATCTGGCACAAGTAAATCATACACAAATTTTTCAAAAAAAATTTTTTTGCAAGAGGATTTTCATTGTATAGATTAGTCAAAGATTAAAGGAAAATGTTTATCTTGGGTTTGAAAGTTTTTACAGAGCTCTACATTTTTCTGCATTCCAGAGTTGAAAATAGAAATGAAATTTCTGAATTTGAAGCAACAAATTATTTAAAACATTTAGTAGTATACTTTAATATATATTCACCATTATGTTATTAAATTCTGTTTTAAAACTTTTAAATTTATCAATGCACAAGGTTTATAATAAACTGTTAAAACTCACCATAAGGCATCTTTCAATTATCTGAAGCTACAAATAATACACAAGTAGAAAATATTAAATGCATTTTTTCCTCTTCACTGGTATTCCATATCAATTTATTGGCAATCACACAAGCATTAGCAAATTATTTGATAAGATTTTATTTATTTGAATTTTAAATTTTTTGATTTGTTTTATTTATTTATCAAATGTATTATGTCTTGATTATAAGAAATGAGACTTCTATTATAGGAAAATTGTCATGTTGCCCATTGCTGTGTACCATTAGGAGATTCTTCATTTATTTGTTTTTGTTTTCTGCCTGCCTCTGTTTCTTGGCTTATGACTCAAGTGATACAGTACTTGTTCCTCCTGAATACTGTGAACAGGAGAGAGAGAGAGAGAGAGAGAGAGAGAGAGAGCAAGAGCGAGTTTTCATATACGTAATGTAATATATGTAATAATTTTATATAGAGAATATATATGTAATAATTTTATTGCACTTATCACAATGTTCTAAAATAATGAATATTTTATCTGGCTAGTTACCAATGTTTTGTAAAAACTGAATCCAGGAAATATTTAAGTGGGGACTTTAAATCTGTAAATACGTAAAAACTTTTTGAAAAGTATGCCATAGAAAAATGACCTCAATAATTAATTACCTCAATAATTAAAACAAAATACCAAATGTCAGTGACCACACACACACACACACACCCCCACACAGACTCACTATCTTCCAAAAATGTATAGACACACGTATGCTTTGGCGCAAATTCAGATGTTCTCAAAAAGGGTCAACAGACTCCTTTGTATCTTTACTATTTGTTGGAAAGATACTTATTGAGTATTATTGCGAAGATGGAGGATATGAGTTACACCAACTCAGAATGTTTGCACTGGAACACTGTTAAACAGAGAAGCTGATATGCAGACGGGTTTGGTTAATCGTCTAACAGTTTTAGTTTGGGATGCACTAATTTTCCGTTTAACGATGTCAATTACCAAAGTCACGTTGCTTTTGAAGAATACTACCATATGTTTTCAATAATTTATATTCCAAGACTCTCATAATATATAAGTATATTTTATTTACATTATCTATTTTACCTGAATATTTGCAATATGATTCATAGTTTTTACATGTAAAGTGATCAATTTTGTTTCTGAAAGCAGCCTAGATGAATTTAAGTTCTTTTGATAGTTCTCTATACTCCCTTCATTAAAACACCTGAAAATATGGCTTTTTTCTTGCAATATTATAAAAGGGGAAGAGGAGGAGACACCCTACTGAAAAAGAATGGGGAACCCTCCTCCTTTCTCATTCAGGGATTAGGAGAACTTTGGGCAAGTAAAAATATATTTTTTTAATTGCTTCTCACAATTCTTCATATGTAATCTATTAAATACCATTCAGATAAATAATATTACACACCAATTGATCATCTTCATTAAAGTCATACTTGGGAAACTTAATATTGGGATTTTGTATTATTGTGGCTTCTTTATATTTTCTTTGCATTAGCATTACTTTTCTTTTGTCAGATTATATCCTTCATAAAAAATGGAATACTTTATGCAGATTGAATAATGTATTTTAATCAATTTATTCATGAACACATTATTAAATAGAGATAAACTATTATTTGATATAAAGATTACAAAATACTCTACCAATGTTTAGTAAGAGTCTGAGTTTAAAAGTTATTAGAAAGAAAAAGGCATGTCCAAGAGTTCAAATGTCACTCAAATGAAGGCACAAAGCTCCTGGAAAAAATATAAATCAGTACATACAATAAACACTATCTCTCCCTAGGAGACGAATATGAGAAAAAATGAATAATAACAAAGAAAAAGACTGGTTTATAAATTTAAGTTAAAATATTCATTATAATGCAAATCCCAATTATTTGCATTAAAGTATCTATATTAATACAGCTATATTTTCATTCACAGTGTCTTTCTATATTCAAAAGTATTTAAACATATAAATATGTAAACAAAAATGTGCTAATTATGGTATGTTGTTTAATTTTCTTAACATGATAAAGAATTCAGTTTTGTAAAAAGTGGAGACGTCTCCAAATGGCAGCAAAGCTTTTATTAGGAACACTTGATGAAGGGTAACTTTTGTTCTCTTATTAACGGTAATACCAAATCAGTGCATTTGTCTATTTTATCAAGACTGCATAATAAATGTGAAGGGGCTGTGCAATACAAATGCATCTTAAGCTATTTTTTTACAGACAATTAAATATTTCCTTGTAGTTTTGCTACTAAGGCAATTTGCTCACTCTGTTACCTGTCTATTCTCAAACCCAAAATTACTCTTTAAAACAAGATAAATATATTGAAGCAGTAAAAGTATGACTCACGCTCTATTATGTTTTCTTAAAAAGTCAGACATTTTGAGACAGACGACGTTGACTATACTGCTGAGACTCTTCATGTGAGATGTAAATTATTACTGTAAAACTGTTCAACATCATTTTTAAGGGCTACTTGAACACATTAGAGAATGTGAAATTAAAGCAGAACCTCAGAACAAAATCTCTGAAAAAAAATTAGACTTGTGTTTGATACATGAAATATATTTTTCTTTTTTCTTCACAAGAAAAACAAAATGTAAGCTTTAATGCAATTCACCAACACTACTAAATTGAGTTTTAAGCCTGGCAACTGTTCCTTGGATGACTGTGGGCTTACCACCCAGGGTGTTGTTGAGACTCACATTAACTGACTAGTTCCTCTTTGTTCTGATCTCTATTTATCTCCTCAGGCCCAGTTCTCTCCTCCTTCTGCAAAAGACTGAAATTGAGTAATGCTGCATGCACTCTAATTTTAGTCATAGCATTCTTCTCAGGATGATAGGGTGGAGAGACTATATTGCGACAAATATTTCACCCTCTTGTTCAATCTAAGGATGATAATTTCAGTGTCATTTATAATAGATATGGGACATTTGAAAATGTCTTCCTCTTAGCTGCTGTAAAATTGTTATCATAAAATAACATGATTTTAGCCATTTCATTTCATTGCCTTAGAATCAAAAGGAGGAGTTATTTTGATTAGAAAAAAGGGAAAAGATTCTGTGAACTTCTATTATCTAGTAATAAATTTTAAGATTAAGGCTGTAGTTTTTAAGATACTTAATTTTACAGTGTTACTTATGTTTCTGATTTATGTTTATTATGTCAACTTGATGCTCAAAGATATTTTTCATGAGTGAAATTATAAAAAGCTTCAGTGATTTTTACATATCTCAGTTGCAAAATCTGCAGCATCCATATGTTGGGATCTATATTTCCAATTCATGTAGTCAGGTAGCACTATTTTTAAGCCCCCTTTTGATATAATTCTGACTTTTAGATAGCTATTAACTATTTCCAAGTTGCTGATGATGGCTTGTTTGATTTTGACCCAGTCACAGATAGCCTACTACTTTTCTTAATACACTCTCTGTAAAACAAAGGTGAAATAAATAAGCATTTCAGCTGACTGAATAAACTATGAAAATCTAAATATACAGCAATGATAAAGGAGATCTGAAGGGGACTTGGGGGAAGCACTGACTGTTCAGATTGATCTAAATAGTTAATTTTCTCCCAGGTTTTAATTCAGTCATTCTGTTACCGTGGGTACCTAGTCAGATAAGAGATGGGCAGGAGAGTGCCTACTCCCACCCCCACCAGGAACTTCAGGCAACCGTTAGGGGGTCAGGCAGTTGTTAAGTTGTCGCTCTAAAATAAAAATTGGTTGCAGCTCACGCCAGGGAAAGGTAGTCTCCCAATAGATAGAAACACCTGAAACTGGTGATCAGCAGCTTCCCAATAAAGACCTCAGGAGTTGGGCGAGTGAACTCAATCAAGCGCACTAAGAGGCAAAATGGCGGAGTTTAACTGGTATATAATCTTCCTCTACAAACACTTGACTGGTAAGGGAAGAATACCTCAAGTGAGCATGTGTACAACTTCAGTAACCACACTGTGCATGTGGTTCCTCCCAAGTGTTGGCAGGCCACTGCGTATGTGGACTGCCCACCCCAAGGGAAGAATCAAGGGAGAAGTAACACAACCCCAGAAGCATGCTGTAGTAGTCTATTTTCACACTGCTGATCAAGACATACCCAAGACTGGGTAATTTATAAAGAAAAGAGGATTAATGGACTCACAGTTCCATGTGGCTGGGGAGGCCTCACAATCATGGTGGAAGGTGAAAGTCACGTCTTACGTAGTGGCAGGCAAGAGAGAATGAGGGCCAAGTGAAAGAAGAAACCATTTATAAAATCATCAGATCTTGTGAGACTTATCCACTACCATGAGAACAGTATGGGGGAACCCCCCCCAAGATTCAATTATTTCCAGTTATGTCCCTCCTACAACATATAGGAATTATGGGAACTACAATTCAAGGTGAGACTTGGGGAGGAGACACAGCCAAACCATGTCACACACCAACATTTGAGACCTGAAGTAAAAGGTCAAACAAACAGCTCTTAACTATACTTCCTTTTTGTTTGTGCTCTAAAGCTTTTAAACCAATTTTCACTCCTGTTCTAAAACTTGCCTCAGTCTCTCTCTCTGACTTATGCCCCTCCTTCAATTCTTTCTTCTGAGGAGGAAAGAATGGAGGTTGCTACACACCCATATGGATTCATCACCACTAACAATTCCACAAGTACAGTATATATAGTATTATAAGCTAAGTGCTTAGGATTCATTGATAACAATGGTAGACACTGCCCCAATGACCTTAGAGTCCACAAAACAGCACATAAAACTAAACCAAAAATTCAAGTGTAATGTGTGCTATAACAGGGGTCACAGATACTAGGGAAACAAGGCAGAAAAAAAATGCTTTACAAAGATTGGGAAAGTGATCCAAGTCTTTCTGGTGGAAGAGACTTTGGTGTGGAGATCTGAAATATAAGCATTCGGTGAAGAGAAGAGATGGGGGCATTCAGAGTGATGTCACATAAAGTGCATGATGCATTGCCCAAACTGAAGGAGACTCCATGGGAAGGGATCTGCTTTTATGATGCTAGGACAGAAGCAGAAAACTCTGTATTTGACTATCTGTATCAGCAAGGAACGGCCTAACTGGGCCAAGTTCTGAAGTGAGACTTGTCTGAGTGGCCAAAAAACACTCTGTAGAAGTCTTCGGCTAATTTTATTTTTTGGAGGGGGCTACTTTCCTGGAGTTTTTTGTTTGGGTTTTTTTGTTTTGTTTAGTTGTCTTTTGCTACTTTATTGAAGCATTCACTCTCTATTGTTTTGTATATTTGCTCCCACTTCTGTATAAAATTTTCACACACCCTAAATAAACCTCTCAGTCAGTCTTACCAGCTTGCCTTCCTCCCAATTTCCATCTCTCGGCCTAAGAGCTTTCTGCGTGGCCAAATTCACTTTATTTGCAACTGATAGAAGAAGTCTTTTTGTCTTTTTCAGTAGTAGTCAGCCCAAATTAGACTAGTCTTTTGTTGTTGTTGTTTTGTTTTTGTTTTGAGATGGAGTCTCACTTTGTTGCCCAGGTTGGAATGCAATGGCGTGATCTCGGCTCACTGCAACCTCTGCCTCCTGGATTACAGCAATTCTTGTACCTCAGCCTCCTGAGTAGCTGAGATTACAAGCATGCAACACCATGCCCGGCTAATTTTTGGATTTTTAGTAGACACAGGGTTTCACCATGTTGGCCAGGCTGGTCTCAAACTCCTGACCTCTGCTTTGGCCTCCGAAAGTGCTGGGATTACAGGTGTGAGCCACCACACCCAGCCAGACTCATGTTTACTCTATAAACCACTTGCCACTGCAAGGAATTTGGGCAGCTAGAAGTTAGCATTGATTCAAATTTGTGTGGATTTATCCCCATCTGGAAATGTTGACCTCTCCTCTAAGGATAAGTAAGTCTAGAGATCTAATGTACAGCTGGATACTATAATTAATAATATGACATTGTACAATGAAAATTTGCTAATAAGGCAGACTTTAAGTGTCTTTACCACACACCAAAAAGAAGAAGTAAATGGAAGGTGATGAATATCTTGAATTGCTTACCTATAGTAATCACTTCATTATAGATATGTATATCAAACATGTTGCACACCTTAAATTTATACTATATATCTATATATATACATGTTTTAAACTTGTGTTTGCTCTGATGTTTGCTCAATTGTATGTGAAATGCTTTGTGTAGACGAAAGGCTAAACCTATAAGAAGATGACTATCAGTTTTACCAGTGTCTCAAGAATTTCAAATAGTAAGGTTTTTAAAATTGTCTGAAAAGAAATATTTACATATAAAATGCAAACATAAGAAATATTCAACAGAAAATATTTTATGTGCTAAGATGAGTTACGACAAAAAAGGAAAACTCAGTGTGTATCATTATTTGCCTGAGACACATTATTTATTTTTTGACAAAATGTTAATTTTACAACTTAAAATTAGGTTATCCTTTTTCTTCTTAGAAAACCCATGCCTGAGAAAAATAATCCATTAAGCTAAATAAACACATAATTTGCACTTAAACACAAGCAAACAAAACTTATTATATTGCATAGCTAATAGTAACACTGCTGAAATTGAGCCATCTGTTCTACTTAAAAACATTATTTTGAAATTGCTGCTAGGTATAAGTAACAATGTTCTTGGATATCCCATTCTAAAATTCATTATCCTCTAAGAATATTTACCAATTATTTTTATGGTTAAGACATTTTTCTGACATTTTGCCGAGAATTTTTATTGATAGTTTCCTATTTTGATTTTGATTTCTTTGATTTTTTAAATTGACCATTACTAATTTCTTAAGTTTTAAAAATGTTTTCTATGTTTAAAGATCACGTCTCTATGGTGGTGTTATGGACCACCCAAAATACATGATTATTACTTTGATGTTTCTCTTTAGTTTTAGATATTTCTACCTTAAATTACCAAATGGAAAGGGTGAGGGACCCTTCAATGCAATGCATGAGGGAGCTCTATAGAGAATAAACATACTTCTGAATCAGCAACAAGTTCTTGGGTACCAGTGAAAAAAAATATGTTTAACTAGGAATAATAAAAAATTACATGGCTTGGCATGGTGCATCATTATATTACTCCTATTAAACCATATAGGATGTCATAGAGTAATCAGTGGAGCCTACACTAGAATATAAATTTCACACAAAAAAAGCGATTTTTGTCTTTTATTCACTGAAGTATCCCAAGTGCATAGGAGAATATTTAACATTTAATAAATGTTCATTAAACATTTGTTGAAAGAATCAAAAGGAGATAGAATATAATGTTTATTAAATATAGTTATTGTTATGAGCACTTCACAATATGCCATCTTAGTGAATCCCAACACAATCTTTATGGAAGAACCATGAAATTACCTTTTAACAAAAAAGACAGTTGAGGGTCTAAATGATGAGTTTAATTACCCAAATGCTCACAGCTGGCAGCCAGCAGATATGGCAATCAAGTTATACTCAATAGGCTGCGGAATATTACACCAGCAACAGTATCAGCTACTCATAAAATATGCCAGAAAGGGTAACAGTTGGATATTATGTTGTGCATGGGAGCCTCCTCCATGGAGAGCCCGTGATTGTAGGATCAAGAGAGATTAATTACTGTCTATGGGAAACCACAGACTTAATCAACTGCCAAGATTTACTGCTAGAAGGAGTCACCAGTAAAAAAATGTCATTGAGATTACCTATTGATTGCTTTCAGTAAAGAAAACTTTACATGGCTGTGTTAGGGAAACCATTATTACTTGATGGTCAGTGTATTCATTTTCTGTCGATACTATAACATATTACTCACAAATATAGTGGCTTAAAAGAACATAAATTTGTTATCTTAGAGTTCTGTAGGCCAGAAGTTCAATGTGAGTCTCACCAGTTTAAAGTCAAGGTGATGACAGGGATACGTTATTTTCTGGAGACTCTAAGGGGAAATCCATTTTCTTGCTCATTTGAGTGTTGGCAGAATTCCGTGAGGAAATCTCCCTGTCTCGTTGGCTATCAGCTGAGGGTCTCCCTTATCTCCTAGAGGACTACCTCTGATCCATGTAAAGTCCATCATCTCAGAACCACCAATAAGGCTTTGAATCCTTCTCATGCTGCCATCTCTGTGACCTCCTATTTTGCCTTTCTCTTCTACTTTTAAGGATTTGTGTGATTAAATTTGACCTACATAGAATAATATCTGCATCTCAATGTCCTTAGTTTTAATCATATCTGCAAAGTCACTTTTGTCATGTAACATAACATAGTCACAGGTTTTGAGAATTATGGCATGGATATCGTCAGGAGGCCATTATGCTGTCTACCACAGTGACCATACTGACATGTACTACTCTCAACATTTTGATGGGCATACAGATTATTAGTATTTTAATGTACTTTTTTCAATGAAGAGATAAAATAATTACTTGTCAAGGAACCCAGATGGCTTCTTAGGCCCTTCTAGCTGGAAGTAATGACTTGAGTCCACAGGGAATACTGCTTCCATTTGGTCTCCCACAGAGTCCCAGTCCATTCTGAGGCCTGCTGTTTTCTAAAGTTTTTAGCAGAAGAAATTGCCTTCTGATATTCAGAACTCTCTCCAGGGCTGGTTCTCTCTATCTTGGTGTGAATGGTGTTGGTAGTGAGGCTGCCAAGGAAAGTCATATAAAAGGGAGGGTTTTATGGGCAAGCCCACCTTCAAAGTTTTGGAAGTCACCATAACTGTGGTTCTGACCACAGCCCAGATGCTGCCAGACCCATTTCTCTGTTTCTTTACTCTTCATTTTGCCTGGTGATCAGTGATCTCTTAAAACATAACTAGTAATTTCTTAAAATATAATCTAACACTCAGGTTAGATAGTAATACTGTTTCAGAAAAAAAGTATTGCACTTATTGCCTATTAAGTCATTTTTTCTTCTTCAAATGTAGTTCTATATTTTATTTATATCTAAAACTTGTTTTCTCATCAACTTCAGATTAGAATCAGGATCTGTACCTGATTTTTTGTACAGATATCGAAAGTGGTTTCTTAGCAGTCACTGAGTAATGACCGAGGTTTGACATGAGGGAAATAGAGCTGGACTTGTTCCCATTACAGCATACCCCAAACTAGTTAACTACTGCCTATATATCAGTTTGAGTTTGAGGGAGAAAAGAAAAGAAAATTAGAAATAAAATAAGAAGGAAAAAAATGAAGAATATACTTTAGAATATATTGCATCTCCTCTAAAATTGGGGTTATATAATGAAAGTGCTAAGAAAATAAATCCTGTTTGACTGCCTACTCAATTACTTGTAACAGAATGCTGAAAATGTTCTTTATAATTCTGAGTGAGGGCCAAAGCTGACATTAATGGAGGGCAAGAGCTCAAATAGTCTAAAGGAATACTCTAGACATGTCATTGCAGAAAAAAAAGTAACCAAGTTGGTATCATGACTGCCATTCATGTCTACCATATATGAAAGTATGCTGAAAATTCCTCAAGTAGATTTGTTCATAGGAAGAATTTCACAGGAGTAGAGAAGGCTATGAAATTTCCCTCCATCCCTCAATCTGAATCTAATGGTCTCCAAGAGACCTACTTATGGAAATCTTTATTCACCCCTGCTGGATTCTTACTTTGGTAGGCTTTCTGTTTAACACTGCTGGAGCAGAGCAGGAAAGAGGTCTTAGACAAACCTGACATTCCCCAGGAATCTGGGAGAAAAAATAAAAATTCTTCAGAAAGTCTAAAGGCAAATGGCAGGGCAATGCTGCCTTTGATGAGAATTACAATTAGGTAAGTTGATTTTTGTAATTTAGTAGAGTAAGATTATGAGTTTTTCTGTTGGCTGAGTGAATACCTGTATTATGGAGGTTAATGCAAAGTTATGCTGTGGCTTAACAAAATGAGAATTTATTTCTCATTTATTCATTCTTTTGTGGTTAAAATAGGCAGATAGCTGTCTTCCATCCTGAAACTATGCCACTTGAACACATGGCTTCTAGGTTGCCATCTAGGGTGAGAACTGGATGAGGCACAATGCAATTGCTTGACGTGAACAATATCATTTTTGTCACCTTCAGCACCTCTATTCATTCATGCACATAAATGAAGAATATGGCTACTTCTAAGTAGGATAAAAATACTTTTAAAAATATACAAAGGGTGATGCTTCCCAAAGGAATATAAATCATCATATGTTCATTGCAACAGTGTTCACAATAGCAAAGATATCAAATTCACCTAAATGATCCCCAATGATAGACTAGATAAAGAAAATGTACATATATACCATGAAATACTATGCAGCCATAAAAAGATCATGGTTTTTGGAGTGATATGGATGGAGCTGGAAGCCATTATTCTCAACGTAGGAACAGAAGACCAAATGCTGCATGTTCTCACTTATAAGTGGGAGCTGAATGATAAGAACACATGGACTCACAGGGGAAAACAACACACACTAGGACTAGGGTCTCTTTGGATGGTTGTGGGTGGGAGGAGGGAGAGCATCAGGAAGAATAGCTAACAGATGCTGGGCTTAATACCTAGGTGATGGGATGATTTGTTCAGGAAACTACCATGGTACACGTTTACCTATGTAACAAACCTGCACATGTACCCCTGAAGTTAAAATAAAAGTTGGAGAAAAATTAACTAACTAACTAACAAAAGAAACTCAGCTGATAATGCAAGATCTTCTCAAGAGACTTTTGGGACTCTTCAAAATAAAAGTATATTACTATTTAAAAGGTAAATACCAATCAAAATCTTAGTCGCTTAAAACAACTGTTTTGTTGTTATTATCATTGTTTTGATGATTCTATAATCTGATTTGTTCAGTTGGGCAGTTTGTCTGTTGCATGTAATTACTGGTTGGGCTGCAATCATCTGGAGGCTCAGCTAGGCTAGATTATCCAAGATGCCTCATTTATTTGCCTGGCACATTAATGGGCATAGCTAAAGAGATGAATGATTGGATCTCTCTCCCTTTCTATGTAGTGTCAGGGGCTCTCCTCTTGTGGAGACAGGTTTCTTCATATGGTTTCTACACAACATCTCTCCAGTAGGGCAGTCAAATTGTTTATATGGCAGCTCAGCATTTCCAAGAACACAAAAGCATAATGTCCCCAGGCCTTCTTAAGGCTTAAACCTGAAACTGGCACAACATCCCTTTATTGCATTCCATTGCAAAAAATGAGTCACAAAGCCTGCTCAATTTCTTTGTGGAAGGGGAATACAAAAGGCTTTGGATACCAAAGCCTTGTATAGACTTTGGAGACATGGTTCACTGGAAGCTGTCTTTGAGAATGCCTGCTACTGTTACTCATCACAGCACTTCATTAAGGATTAGCATTCTGAAGCCCTAGGACACTGTCCCCTCCTCCTTTCCTGAGCAGATGGCTTCCGGGAAATGTTCTTGACCCAAGGCCTTAGTACTTGAAGAATGTGTATAGTCATTCAAAGAAGAGATCCGAGTCATGATATTTGGGCATGAGAGAGAAACAGACCAGAATTTAATGTGTGTCTAGTATAGCATAGAGGCTATGTTATGATGGGAAAATGTAGGAGAGGGGTGTTGAATCATGGAAAATACCTTTTAGCCATGGGTGAAATACATTAATGTGTCCTTCTCAGAGTAACGTTCTCTCTAGACACTCATGGCAATAGCCCAAGTTAAAAAAAAAAATTGGAGAAACAGTTCTTCTTAACTGCAGAGAAGTCTAATATTAGGTGCTTTAATTAATTAACCTATTCCTCCTGTACATGTATATGGAACAGAAAAATAGCCCACAATAAAATAATGAAAAAACAATGTCATAAAAAAGAATGAAAATAAAAATCGGACCATATACATGTGCACGCACACACGTACAATGACACATAGGGAACCAAAATAAAGAGAATTTAGATAAAATAATGAAATTATCTGATATCAAATGATTTGAATTTATATAGTAATTGTAAATAAAATAAACTATTATCTTAAAAACTAGGGGAAAAATAATTGCAGGAAATTAATATAGATTATTTATGGCATTAAAAAATAATAATTGTAGGCACAAAGTGAATTATAGCCAGCTAGTGATAAAGACTGTGTTCTAGAAGATAAAACTGAGTAAATTATGTAGATTATAAGACTAAACAAATATACATGAAGTATTATATGGAAGTTAATAGGAAAGAATAATTTATCACGAAGGTATACAACAGGAGTTCTAAAAGCCCAGAGCATAGGTAATGGAGGGTACTGGAGGGGAAGAAATAATCAATGAAGAAAAATATCATATTAAATAATATTGTTTAGATTTAAACCCATACTAACAGAAATTTTTAAAAGCCCAAGATATTTTCAGGATGTAGTAATTTGATTTTGTCACTTGAATGTTCTCATTTAACTAATGGGTATTTAGTGGCCCATAGCAGCAAACTTCAATTCATACTCCTTATTTTAAGAGAACTTTGGGAATGAAGCTTGAGTTCCCTAACACTGCCATGAAAACATGGTTCCCTGTGGCAAAGTTATTTGGCTAATCAATATTATGATCATTCTTAAGCAACCTATTTATAATAATAGCTAACATTTCCTGGGGTCTACCTGTGTGCCAGGCACTGTCCTAAGTACCTAAAATATATTACATCCTTTAATCTCTGCAGAAACCCTAATTGGTAGGGGAAAGTCCAGATTTTCTGGGACCTAAGGCTAATGTAAGGTACTCTTCATTAAAAACAGCATAAAATTATCAACACAAAAACTGGTATGAAAGCAAGTATTTTTTTTTAAATTTTAGATTCAGGGGGTTCACATGCAGGTTTTTTACAGTGATATATCATGTGACACTGAGGTTTGGGCTTCAACTGAACCCACCACTCAAATAGTGAACATAGTACCCAATACGTAATTTTTCAGCCCTTTCCACCCTCCTTTTCTCTTCTCTTTTGGAGTCCCAAGGTCTATTGTTCCCATACATGTGTCCATACATACCCAATGTTTACTTTACACTTAGAAGTGAGAACATGCAGTATTTGCTTTTCTGTTCATGTGTTAATTCACTTAGGATAATGGCCTCCAGCTTCTTCTATGTTGCTGAATAGGACATACTCTCACTGTTTTTTATGGCTGCATAGTAGTCCACGGTGACATGTGCCACATTTTCTTTATCCAGTCCACCATTAATGGACACTTGATTCCATCACTTTGCTATTGTAAATAGTGCTGTAATACACATGTGAGTATATGTGTCTTTTTGGTAGAACAATTTATTTTCCTGTGGAGATATGCCCAGTAATAAGATTGCCATGTCAAATGATAATTTTATTTTTAGTTCTTTGAAAAATCTCCAAACAGCTTTTCAAAGGGGCTAAACTAATTTACATTCCCATCAACAGTATATAAGAGTTCCCTTTTCTCAGCAACCTTGCCAGCATCTGTTATTTTTTTTTTTTTGTCTTCTTAATAAGAGCCATTCTGACTGGTGTGAGATGGTATCTCATTGTGGTTTTGTTTTGAAAGTAAATATTTATTTGAATGGAAAAAGATGCCATGGTGAATTAATGGAGCATTGGAACTGGTCCTTTTCTTTTGAGAAATTTTAATTTTCCAGAAATGACTTTTATATAATGCATTCAGTTAGCCCTGACTTGCTTTCTTGATTGCTTAGGACGTCCTCACACATAGGCAGAGCCCTGAAGTTTAAGTTCCATTCGCTTCACAGTAAATTCATCTTGAGAGATGACTACTAGTATACCCACAAGTTAATGGAGGCACAGAGTAACAGAGGCAGGATTCAAATCCAGCCTGTCTGGTTCTTTTGCCCACCATATTTTATTATTGCCAATCACTAGGCCCTTTCCTGAAAGACACCATCAAAAACTGTTCGGAGGGAAAGTAAGTTAAGTTTGCATATCACCTGATTAAAATTGTGTCTTTTTACATTAAAAATATTACTTTTTATGTTATTGATATATTCATGTCTATTGATCAAATCATGAGTACCTTGTCCTTTCTAGTTGGATCCATGAATTCTATCCACAAGTCAGGTGCTTGTCAGGTGTTCCAGATACAGACCTTGGGTCTAAATTTTTCAAGACTCTCAGTCACCAAGTGTAGAAAAAAATGACACTGGAAATCATAAACATTGAGATCATTGAAGCTTCCAATTTTCATACAGAGTGCTTGAATGAGGGCAGGTGAAACAAATAATCTGTCTCCATATTCAGTTGGAAATAGCCAATGAAGTAGGCTCTTTGACTAGAACCTTTGTTTACTGAAACTTCTGCCTCACTGTGATCAAAAGAATATGTGTGGCCAACAGTGGGACGTTTGGCAGACCTAAAACGACTTTTTGGTGAATGTGATTTACATAACCATGATGCTTTTTTTCTCTCTTGGGTTTAATACTTTTAATTCGACTTAAAGTACAACATAGTTATTCCAATCTTACATAATGTGAAATACTGAGATCAGAGAGACAGCAGGGCGTCAGACAATGTAGGCTACAGTAATTATGTTGGCTTTTATAATGAAGAAAGAAGAGGAGCCACGATCGTGTCCTGAATAGAAATATGACATCTTCAAGCACGTATTAAACACCTGAGATGTTGTACTAAGAATGCATAATAGGGGTCAAAATGCTGAAAAATTAGGCTAAATAAAAGAATATTATAATAATTATGGCCAGGATTGTGGTAACTTGGACCAGAGATGATAATAATTGGATATATGTCCAGATGGCTAGGAGAGATTGAATTTGGTAGCTACTCTGAAAGTAGAACAAATAGGATTTGTTGAGGTATGATATGAATGAAGGTAAGAGCAAAAGAATAAGGATGACTATTTTGGGACTGGTAATGCTGATAGGATGGAGTTGTTAGTTACAGACATGGGAAGGACTGCAGCAGGTTACATGAGGGAGACAGGGTAATCTTGAGATGGTGAGGTTGTGATTGTTGAGGGCAGAGGAAGGAGGGATATCGCTGTTATGAAGAACACTGATCTCTGGGGCCTATCTTTCCTCTTGCAATCTTCTATAGTCTGAATGTTTGTGTCCCCACAAAATTTATATGTTGCTATATTCCTGATTTTTTTTTTTTTTTTTTTTTTTTTGAGATGGGAGTCTCACTCTGTCATCCAGGCTGGAGCACAGTGGCACAATCTCAGCTCACTGCAACCTCCCCTTCCCAGGTTCAAGCAATTCTCCTGCCTCAGCCTTCCGAGTAGCTGTGATTACAGGCTGGCGCCACCATGCCCGGCTAACTTTTTGAATTTTTAGTAGAGACGGGGTTTTGCCATTTTGGCCAGGCTGGTCTCAAACCCCTGACCTCGTGATACTCCTGCCTCAGCCTCCCAAAGTGATATGTTGCTATATTTCAACCCTCAAGGTGATGGGATTAGAAGTTGAAGCTTTTTGGGGGTGATTAGATTATGAGGGCAGAGATAACCCTCATGAATGGAATTGGTGCCCTTAAAAGGAGGACCCAGAGGGATGGCTTGCCCTTTCTACCATGTGAGGATGCAGCAATACATTGTCATCTATGAAGAGCAGGCCTTCACCAGATACTAAATATGCTAGGGCCTTGATCTTGAACTTCCCAACATCCAGAGAGGTGAGAAATAAATTTCTATTGTTTATGAGGCACTCAGCTTTTGATATTTTGCTGTAGCAGTCCAGACACACTAGGACACAACCACATTATGGAGGTATGGAAGAGATGGTGTTCAGGAGCCTTCTGAAGACTAAGTGACTGAGTACTATTGATACTGGGCTCCAGGATGCAGAGGTGGCGGGGGCTCAGCTCCCCATAGGATGTGTTCTTCCAGGCCCTTGGTCTCTCACTCATCCAAGAATGGGGGAGAGGACCCTGCTGGGCATGGTGGGTTCGTTTAAGTAAATATGAGACCCCAAAGAGTTTTTCAGAAAGTGATTTATTTAGGCAGAGACAGAGAAAAAGGAGAAAGAAATGGAGAGAGAAAGCGAGCAAGCTCTCATGCTGTTGTGAGAGGAGATCCAGAAATGGAGTCCACCCAGATGTGGGAGAAGGGGACTTCTAACCTGGGAGATATTCCTGCCCCATTCAAGTTTTCTGTCCTATGAAAGGAGTTCCTTTAAACTTCCACTGGAGTGATTGATCTTTGATTTCTGACATCTGATTTGTTGTTAGGCCCAGAGTCCTCCCATAGCTTTTTACGGGCTTTCTAGACAAAGGAAGTTCACCTGGGTAGTCTATCTTCCTGCACACACCTAAGTTAAACAAAGGCCTCTAAACTCCCACATGGAGATGTAAGTGGAGGTATGGCGCTGGGAAGTTCTTGCCTTTGAAACCACGCCCCCTTGTGGACCCGGGAAGAGAATACATTCCCTCACTATTCCAGCTGGTGAAATAGTGGAAAGTAGGAGGAGGAGGTGAAATGTTACCGAGACCATTAGGAGTTCTGGACTGTCCTCTTTCTTTAAGCAGATGAATAATTTCAGATTACTTTTCCCTTTATTAATTAAGAAAATAATAAGCATGCTCTTAATTTTGGAGATTCAGCATGCAATTACTTAAACCACGGTTTTCATTAGTGAATTATTACTGAATCCAAAACAGCTACTCTTGCTTTTGTATCACCATATATATATCTAACTTGAATGAAACCTGAGTTAGATTTTTTACATGCTTTATTAATACATGTATGTCATTAAAGCGGATCAAGGTTAGAAAACAGTGAAGAATAAGTAAGAGCATAATAAGTTTTATAAACATTTATTTGTTTCTTTTTGGAACACATCAGGAAGTTTAAGAAAATAATGTATAAATGATTAAATGATATTGCAATAACACAATTGTGGCCCGGGTGCGGTGGCTCATGCCTATAATTGCAGCACTTTGGGAGGCCAAGGCAGGCAGATCATGAGGTCAGGAGTTCAAGACCAGCCTGAACAATATGGTGAAACCCCCATCTCTACTAAAACTGCAAAAAATTAGCCGGGTGTGGTGGTGCACACCTGTAGTCCCAGCTATTTGGGAGGCTGAGGCAGAAGAATCGCTTGAACCTGGGAGGTAGAGGTTGCAGTGAGCAGAGATCACACCACTGCTCTCCAGCCTAGGTGACAGAAAACACACACACACACACACACACACACACACACACACACACACACACACACAATTGTGGTAAATGTATTTAGCCTCTTTTAAATATATTATTAGATAAGAAACCACCATGGAAAACCAATAAACAAATTAAGAAAGTAATTCAAGATGCATAAGGCTTTTCACCTGAGGAAAGAGAGATATTTTTGTAAAGACTGATTTTATCTGATTTACCACTAGAATGCAACAATAGGGCCTTGATATAAAAAGTCATACTTTAGAAAGTTTTACTTTAAATATCACTGTTTTAAGCCAATCTATTATTTAATCATATTATGTTTGACAGAATCAAATGATAATTCACAGACCATAATGAACATAGCTGTGCTTAGCATTTTTTGTCATGCTGTGTCTACAAGAAACTAAAATAATCTCACAGGTTCAGCTAGCCTTCAAGACAGCTTATCCATGTACAGACAGTCATTCAGATTTGGGGTAATTAGTACCCTGATATTGAATTTCTATTTGTTTTTGCTTTGAAAGCCCACTCGGTGGATGAAATTGATTGAGATGCCACTCATTTGTGCTCCCAATGCACCTGGTGCGTACCTCCATCTCAACAATTTTCATGCTCTGTTAGAGGTCAGCAATCTTTATATGTAAAGTGCCAGATAGCAAATATTTTCAGTTTTGTAGGTCATATGGTTTCTGTTTCAACTATTCAAGTCTGTCCTTGTAGCTTGATAATAGCCACTGTAAATATATTTTTAAAATGGATGTGCCTGTGTTCCAATAAAACTCTATGTACGAAAACAGTGGCAGTCCAAATATTGCTCACAGATGGCAGTTTGCCATGCACTACTCTGTTAAAATTTGCATGCCTATATATCTTTCATTAACTTGATAGCAAGCATCATTTCAGGTTTATATTCTGGTTTCCAGAACATGCAGTTTATGAAATGCAGATATGCAATAAATGTTAAACAGAATACTGATTTCTTATGAAAATTAATTATTCTAAATTTTTTATGATTACAATGATGTAATATTAGAATAGTGTTCAGAATATTTCTGAAGTACTCTATGCAAATTCTAAAGCCCAATGGAAAAATACAACTAATGCTGATTTTTAATAATCATTTTCCAAGGACATAGTTTTCCTTTAATAATTTTTTATTTTTAAAATAAAAACTTTGATTGTGAAAAAATTAGAAATTCAGTATTTTAGAAAAACTTTAAGGTTAAGGGGTACATGTACAGGTTTATTATTTAGGTAAATTGCATGTCAGAGGTTTTGGTATGCAGATTATTTCATGACTCAAGGGATAAGCATAGTACCTGGAAGATAGTTTTTAGATCCTCACCCTCCTACCACTCTTCACCCTCAAGTAGGCCCTGGTGTCTACTGTTACCTTCATTGTGTCCATGTGTACTCAATGTTTAGCTCTCGCTTATAAGTGAGAGTACATGGCATTTGGTTTTCTGTTCCTTCATTAGTTCACTTAGGATAATGACCTCTAGCTCCATCCATGATGCTGCAAATAACATGATCTCATTATTTGTCAAAGGATATAATCTCATTATTTTTTGGCTGTGTGGTATACGATATGTATATGTACCACATTTTCTTTATCTGGTCTACCGCTGATGGGCATTTAGGTTGATTTCACGTCTTTGCTATTGTGAATACTGCTGCAACGCAGATATGAGTGCATATCCTTATGGCAGAATGATTTATAGTCCTTTGGTTACATATCTGATGATGAGATTGCTTAGTCAAATGGTAGTTCAGTTTTAAGTTCTTTGAGAAACTGCAAAACCACTTTCCACAGTTGCTAAATTAATTTACATTCCCACCGACAGTGTGTATGCATTCCCTTTTCTCTGCAACCTCACTAGCATCTGTTATTTTTTGACTTTTTAGTAACAGCCATTCTGACTGGTGTGAGATTGTACCTCATTGTGGTTTTGCTTTGCACTTCTCTGATGATTGGTGAGGCTGAGTATTTTTTCACATGCTAGTTGGCCAAGTGCATGTCTTCATTTGAAAAGTGCCTGTTCTTGTCTTTTGTCCTAATTTTAATGAGGTTGGTTTTTTGCTTGTTAATTTGTTTATGTTCCTTATAGATTCTGGATGTTAGACCTTTGTTGGATGCAGGATTTGTGAATGTTTTCTCCCATGCCATACAGGGTCTGTTTACTCTGTTGATAGTTTATTTTACTGTACAGAAGCCATTATTTTAATTAAGTTCCACTTGTCAATTTTTGTTTTTGTTGCAATTGCTTTTGGTATCTTCATCATGAAATATTCCCAGGGTCTGTGTTCAGAATAGTACTTTCTAGGTTTTCTTCTAGGGGTTTTGTAGTGTTAGGTTTAGAATTTAAATCTGTAAGCTATCTTGAGTTGATTTTTGTATGTGGTGAATGGAAGGGGTTCAGTTTCAATCTTCTGCATGTGGCTAGCCAGTTATCTGAGCACCACTTATTGAACAGAGAGTCCTTTCCCCGTTGCTTGTTTTTGTCAACTTTGTTAAAGAACAGATGGTTGTAGGTGTGCAACTTTATTTCTGGACTCTGTACTCTGTTCCATTGGTCAATGAGTCTGTTTTTGTACTAGTACCATACTGTTTTGGTTACTCTAGTTTTATAGTATAATTTGAAGTTGCATAATGTGATGCCTCCAGCTTCTTTGTTTTTGCTTAGGCTTGCTTTTGCTATTTGGGCTCATTTTTGGTTCCATATGAATTTTAAAATAGTTTTTTTTCCCAATTCTGCGAAAAATGCCATTGGTAGTTTGATAGGTATAGCACTGATTTTGTAAATTGCTTTGGTTGGTATGGCCATGTTAACAATATTGATTATTCCTATCCATGAGCATGAAATGTTTTTCCATTTGTCTGTATCATCTCTGATTTCTTTCACCAGGGTTTTACAATTTTCATTGCAGAGATCTTTTGCCTCCCTGGTTAGCTTTATTCCTAGGTACTTTTATGTGGGGCTGTTGTGAATAGGATTCTGTTTTTTACTGGGCTCTCAGCTTGGGTGTTGCTGGTATATAGAAACACTACTGATTTTTGTACATTGATTTGGTATCCTGAAACTTTTGTAAAGTTTATCAGATCAAGGAGCTTTTGCTCAGAGACTATGGGGTTTTCTAAGTATAAAGTCATATTGTTGGCAAAAAGATACTGTTTGACTTCTTCTCTTCCTATTTGGATGCCTTCTATCTCTTTCTCTTGCATGATTTCTCTGGATAGGATTTTCATTACTATGTTGAGCAGGAGTGGTGGCAGTGGGCATCCTTGTCTTGTTCCAGTTCTCAAAGGTAATGCTTCTAGCCTTTGCCCATTCTGTATGATATTAGCTGTGGTTTTGTCATAGAAGGCTCTTATTATTTTGAGGTATATTCCTTCAATACCTAGTTTGTTGAGAGTTTTTAACATGAAGGAATATTGAGTTTTATTGAAAGCCTTTTCTACATCTATCGAGACGATAATGTAGTTTTTGCTTTTATTTGTACTTATGTGATGAATCACATTTATTCATTTGTGTATGTTGAACCAACCTTTCATCCCAGTGATAAAGCCTATTGAGCATGGTGAATTACTTTTTTGATGTGCTGCTGGATTTGGTTTGCTAGTATATTACAGGAATTTTTGCATCTATTTTCATCAAGGATATTGACCTCAAGTTTTCTTTATTTGTTGTATCTCTGCTAGGTTTTGGTAACAGGATGATGCTGGCCTCATAGAAAAATTTAGGGAAGATTCCATCCTCCTCAATTTTGTTGCACAGTTTCAGTTGGAATGGTGCCAGGTCTTCTTCATATGTCTGGAAGAATGCAGTTGTGAATCTTTCCTGTCTAGGGCTTTTCCTGGTTAGTAGGCTTTTTATTACTGATTCAATTTCAGAACCCATTATTGGTCTTTTCAGGGTTTCAATTTCTTCCTAATTCAACCTTGGGAGGCTGTATGTTTCCAGAAATTTGTCCATTTCTTCATGCGTTTCTAGTTTGTGTGTATAAAGCTGCTCATAATAGTCTGAGGATTCTTTTTTTTTTTTTTTTTTTTTTTGGTAGGGTTGGTGGTAATGTCCTTTTTGTCATTTCTGAGCTTATTTCAATCTTCTCTCTTTTTTTTTATTTATTAGTCTTGCTTGCAGTCTATCAGTCTTATTTATGCTTTAAAAAAAGACAACTTCTGGTTTCTTTGGTCTTTTGTGTGTTTTTTTTTTTTTGTGTCTCAATTTCATTAAGTTCAGGTATGATTTTGCTTATTTCTTCTCTTCTGCTACCTTTGGGGTTGGTTTGCTATTGTTTCTCTAGTTCCTCTAGGTGTGATGTTAAGTTGTTAATTTGAGATCTTTATAACTTTTTGATGTGAGCATTTAGTGCTATAAATTTTCCTCTTAACACTGCTTTAGTTTTGTCCCAGAGGTTCTGGTATGTTGGATCTTTGTTTTCATTACTTTCAAAGAATTTCTTGATTTTGTCTTAATTTCATTGTTCACCCAAATGTCATTCAGGAGCAGGTTTTTGGGTTTCCATGTAATTGTACAGTTTTGAGAGATATTCTTGGTGTTAATTTTATTTTTTTTACATGTCTATTTGTCAGCTGTGGTTGATCTGTCTAGGTTGAGCTCAACTTGGCTTGGCTTCAAGTTGAAGGTTAAGTTTGGATCTGCTCCATATGTTTTTCATTCTCTGTTGACCGGAGCTAGCTTGAGAGACAGAAGTGCAAGAGTAGCAGATATAAAAACACTCAGGGCCTCTTAAAGCCTAGGCTCATCACTGGCACACTGGCACATCCATATAGATATCATTGTTCAAGGAGAGCCACATGGTTAAGTCCAACATCAATGAGTAGTTAATGTCACTACACCTTTAGGGCAAGGGGATGCCAAGTCACATGACAAAGCAGGTAAAAGGGAATGGTGAAGGCCCAATAATATATTACTTCTTGGATCTTATTTATAATCAAAATTGTTAAAATTGCTGAACATGAACTCCAGTTATATCATTTTGATGATCACAGTATCTCTTCAATAAAAAAGGCAAGTAGGTCAGGCACAGTGGCTCACGCCTATAATTCCAGCAGTTTGGGAGGCCAAGGTGGGTGGATCACTTGAGGTCAGGAGTTCAAGACCAGCCTGGCCAACATAGTGAAACCTCATTTCTACTAAAAATACAAAAACTAGCTGGGAATGGTGCCACATGCCTGTAATCCCAAACTACTCTGGAGGCTGAGGCAGGAGAATTTCTTCAACCGGGAGGCAGAGGTTGCAGTGAGCCAAGATCATGCCATTGCACTCCAGCATAGGCAACAGAGTGAGATATCATCTCAAAAAAAGAAAAAGGGCAAGTGAGCAAGGCAAGTAAGCAACTTAAAAAATACTTACATAACCAATTCTTAAAATATTGCTTTAAATATGGCACCTCCATGATGAAAAACCTTCAGCACTTTTCCATTATGTACAGCATAATTCCAAATATCTCAGCTTTAAGAACATTTGCAATTTTGCCCCAAACTACACTTTCATCTATGTTTCTACAATCCCTCTCATCGAAGCAAATTCATATCATCATTCTGCACTTAAACGTTTTCTTATCTTCAACTTTGCTTATTATTTTATCCACCTGGAAATCTTTCCTTTTTTCTCTATATCTTCTGATTTCTAGGCAGACTAAGATCCCTGATAACCTAATCCAGAGTAATGGTTCACTTATTTTAATTCCTGTAGAGTTCATAAGTTGAAATTCAGATTTGGTATTCACAGTTATCAAAGGATTAGCAGGAACTCTTGTGAAGCACTGGCCACATGATTCACTGGAAGTAAGGAGGGGCTGAGCTCATAAGAAGAAAGCAATTGGGAATGAAGCCAAGTCAAGATACAGACATTAGAAACCACCACAGCTTATGAAGCAAGCACAAATTAGGTCAAATATGGAGAAGGAAATCCAATCTCCACATTGACAATGCAAAGAAAAGCTGTACTGTATCACCAAGCCAGGCTCCTGTGTCCTGGGGGCGGGGCAAACCTAGAGACTACTGTGGGCCTAGAGTCCATATGTGATGGGGATAAGACCAAATAGAGCCTTACAACTATCATAACCTGCCCTAATCATCAGTTCTTTCATATTTATGATTATAGCTAAAACTACATAAATCTTTCTCCATAAATTGACTTCAGGTTCCTGGAAGGCAAGTGTTAGATTTTATGTTTTATAAGCCCCAAAACAATAGGATTTTGAGCATGGTCAACCATAAGAGTGCATGATTTATTGATAAACTTAAATCTATGCTTTTTAAATAGCAAAAGTTATCTTCTTTAAGTGTATTCTTAGCTAAATCTAGCATTAATAAAGAAAGAATAATGTGCTTAACTTATATACCAAAAGTAAGTATACAACCAAAATAACTGGATCCAAAAGTAATTTCTAATATTCATGTGAACAATCCAAAAAGATAAGGCTTTATGAAAAGTCTATTATTTGGATTGTTCCCACAAAGACTGGGTTATTAGGTTGGTGCAAAAGTGATTGCAGTTTTAAACATTTTAATAATTTCAACAAATTACTTTTTAAATAGTTTCAAAAAGCAATCCTATACATGTTGTTTTAGGTGCCATTTGGGACTGTTGACATCACTGTCAAGTATTTGTCAGTTTAAAATAAACTTTTCTGCCATCTAAGCAGTATGAAAGACCAGTATAGTCATTAAAACAGATGGAATAAATAATCAGGGGCCATCAGCGGAAGTAGAGGAAGTATTGAAGGTCAAGTCTACTTGAAAAAAACGAGTACAAGACAATAAGAAGCTGATAGCATAATTCAATTATATTTGTACGTTTTGCAAACTGCATTATAAAAGTATGATTTTAGCTTGGAAGTAGAGAAGAATATGTCATACTCTGATGAATAACAGCTGAATTAGCAGGACGGTATGCCAACAAACAGTGTCCTACAGAACCATGCAAAGCAAAAACTGAGGGGCTTTAATACCCGGTTCTGACTGACTGCATTCCACCTGTGAGGTATAGTATGAAAATCAGCAAAAAGAAAATGTCACAGAAAAATAAACATCACAGCTGTGCTTCCCAGTAGAGGTGCAAATATGGGAATGAAATGACCCTATGTTATTTTTTTTTCCATGAGCAAAATTGTCATGGTATTTGAGAAAATCTTGGCAGGTCTTGGGCAGGCAAGTGATAATAACAGCAATAACCACCACAAATGATCAGGTATAATTGCTTTCTGGCAGCTAAATGCAAGCAAGGAGAACCAGGCCAACAGACCGCAATTACACCTGAATAATGGAGCAGGGAAGATCAGGAACACCATTCACTGGAATAATATTAAAGCAAATTAAAACTGTCCTATGGAGGAGAAAATGACTAGAATAGCCAGGCAACAGTATGGCATTTTCTGTATTTATTCAGTTTTTACTTTTATTTCTTAAAATCTAGCGATGTTAAATTTTATTCTTATCATTATCAACCACATTAATACCTACAAGTACTTCTGAGTTTGTTTTGTGACAGAAAACACATGGTGTAAAGTATCACTCATTGCATATGGTTTGCAACGTGCGTTTTGAAAAAAAAAGTCATAAAACAAAGTGCGAATAGACGGAAAAAAGATCGACATCTTCTAAGATAGGAGAAAAATCCATCCCATAATCTAATCGACTTAATCCCATAATTAGACCCCTGAACTAGTTAAACAAATGACCCGTTTGCTAATGAGTTTTCAAAGGAATTCCTAGAGAAATCCATAAGCTCGGTATCATTAGGTGAGGCAGTCTTTCTCTGGTAGAATTTAATTATGTGTAGTTAAGACCCTTTTCAAAATATAAAACTATATCCTCTCTTCACTTTGATGCAACTTTATAAAGTTATGACAAATTAATTACTCATCTATTTTACTGATTACTTGTAAAGCATCAAGTAGTATATTTGTTTGTTAAACTCAGGAAATATTTAAGTGTTATCTCCTTGCCAAATCTGGTTCCTAGGATCCCACTAGTCTGATTCATTGTTCCTGTATAAATGTTCCAAGTTCTTTAGACCTTGTTATAGTTTGCCTTGTTTGTTTTAAAATATTTTGAGTTTAGTTTTGCCTGTAAACCTGCCCAAAGTAATGACTGAGATTGATTCTTAAAGTGCTCAAAACAGTTGTGTTTAATTTACTTAACATAACTAGCATTCTCAGAAGTCCAAGTTCATGATTTAGAATATTTATGCCAACGCTTTGGAATGGGTGTGATGCCAATTGCTATATGAGTCTACTTAATTAAAATTAGGAAAGAGATCTATGTTATCATAATCAACTCTAATTGGCACTTTAAAGGATCAAGGCCAATGAATATATAAAACATTTCCTATAATAAATATCTAGAGACAAATTGTATAATCAGTGAGATTTCTGGGCTAAACTAGATTTATACACAGATAATTTGTATATATATATACATATATATATATACATATGTGTGTTTATATATATATATACGTATATATATATACATATGTGTGTATATATATATATATATATAGAGAGAGAGAGAGAGAGAGAGAGAGAGTTAATTTCTCTCAGTCAGCCATAGAAACAAGAGATAGGAAAATTATAGAGATGTCAAATACATCATTAATCTAAATATCTTATTATTTTAAGCTTCTACCCACTAAATTTAATAAGTGGAAACATTTCAAGGTCCTCCTTTTTGTTGTCCTAATGGTGAATGGAATAGGAAAATGAAAAGGAGAACAATTAATATACAGACAAGATAATCATTTCTGAGATAATTAAAGGACTGCCTGTCAGCACCATTTATTTGATTAATAGTTTAATGACATCCCTTAATCCAAGTATGGAGTCAATGCATCTAATGCATTGAGGAGGCATGTAGTTACATTTGCCCACTACTCAGATATAGGAAAGTCTGAAGTTATTTATATTTCTTTTCTGTAGTAGAGGCAGACTGCTTCAGATGCATGGTTATACCTCAACCACAAGATGGGAATTTAGTTACTGTGTGGACAAAAAGAAAGATGAATGGTCACTACAATAAACAACTGAACCATTTTTAATTCAAATGTAAGTTTCATGTAACTTTATGTATGTTTTATTTAAAAATACTTAATTGACAAATAAAATGTATGCATTCCAGGTGGACAATGTCATGATTTGGTGTACAAATATATTGTATAATGATAACCACAGTCAAACTAATTATACATTCATCAGCATCCATAGTTGCCACTGTGTGTGTGTATGCATGTGAGTTTGTGTGTCTGTGTGTAGGAGAGAGAGAGAGAGAGGTAGACACTTAAAATCTGTTCCTATAATTAGCCACATTTTATACTGTTTAATTTTAAATTTAATTTTAATGACACGTTTTATAATTTGCCACATTCGTTTTATTTCTTTTTGTTTTATTTCTATTTGCTTTATTTCTTTCTCTCTCTCTCCACACACATGTACACAATTTATTTTCAGAACCATTTGAGTGTAGGTTGCACATATTAGGCCCATTTATCTCTTAAAACTTTTTGCAATTCCTAAGAACAAAGATGGACTTTTACACAACCAAAGTACAGCTACCAAGTTTAGGCAATTTAACATTGCTATAAAACTTTTATTTAATTTATTATTCAAATTCCAATGTTACCAATAGTCCCAAAAGTATCCTTTATAGCATTTTTTTTTCCCTCCAGGCTGGAATCTTGTTTAGGATCCTATATAGCATTTAGTTCTCCTGTCTCGTCAGTCTCTTTTGATCTATAACTATTCTTCTGCTGTTCTTTGTCCCTAATAGCATGGATTTTTTGAAGAATGCAGGCCATTTGTTTATAGGATATTCCTCAGTTTAAGTTTATCTTGCAATTCTTTGTGATCAAATTAAGTTAAGCATTTCCAGCCAGAATAGTACAAAATTAATGATGTGTTGTTTGCAGTGTAATTTAATCTCTTCTCACTAGACTAGATGTGAGAGTTAAACATCCTCATCATCACCACCCCCCTCCCCCATGTTTGTCTCTATTGCACTGGCAGTGGACTGGGTTTCAGAACACAGCAGCAGTTCATTCCAAAGTACTAGTCATGCATATGGACATTTAAATTAGCCTGGGGGAAAACATTTTTTGTAAATTCTTCTCAAAGCAACTGATGCCTCATAAACTCTAAACACTGCTTCTATGTTTACTCTAACTTGGTTTTGCTAGGATTTTAGCTTTATGGTTACTTTTTCCTCATTCTATATACTGTTTGGCTGGTACAACCACAATACAGCTTTATCGTTAAACTTTACACCAATGATTCCTAAGTTTATAAATATCTGCTATAATTTCTCTCTTAGATGAGGCTATTGGAGAATATCTGAAATTGCCATCGAAGTCCTCAAATCAATTTGCTTAAAACAGGTCATCTTGTTGAACTCAAATTCTTCTTCTTATGCTAATTATTTTACCTGACAGCACCAAATAATTCTGGACTTTTTTCTTAAGAACCATATCCAGTTAATCAACAACTGTAAGAATGTCTTTCTTTATCTTACCAGTGTGCATTTACTTATATCTATCTCCAGTTTTTCTTCTTATTTACAGTCATAACTTCTTTTTTTTTTTTTTTTTTTTTTTGAGACAGAGGCTTGCTCTAGAGTACAGTGGCATGACCTCAGCTTACTGCAACCTCCACCTTCCGGGCTCTGATTCAAGCAATTCTGCCTCAGCCTCCCAAGTAGCTTGGGATTACAGGCACGCACCACCATGCCCAGCTAATTTTTGTATTTTTAGTAGAGACAGGGTTTTACCATGTTAGCCAGGCTGGTCTTGAACTCCTGACCTCGTGATCTGCCCACTTTGGCCTCCCAAATACACTCATAACTTCTTACTTCCATTATTATGTAAGAACTGAACTCTGCCTACAGCTTTGTCTTTTGCATTCAGTCTAGCACACAAAGTCAGGTTAATCATTGTAGACTACAACTATGATTAAGGCACTTACACTTTTTATTCATGACTCCTTATTACCTATACAGTACTATTACTTAGCATAGCATAAAATTTAAAATCTTTTCTCTGACTGTATTTCTGGAAGCATTTGTTGTCATTCCTTATTTGTATAGTTTCTTGAGTAATACGTATTATCTTCCAGCTAACTGTTTTTGTTCCAATCATTTTCCTTGGCTAAGATCCTCTAGTTTCACTTGTGTGTTCAGTGAATTCTTTCTCACCCTTCAAGTTTTAGTTTTCCTATCACAACCTCCATAGATTCTCCAAAAGACTTTTCCTAACCCACCCTTTTCTAGCATATATCACCTTACTTTGTTTACTTGTATACCTCTTTTACCAAAATATAAGTTTCTAGAATTCAGGAATTTTGTCTTTTCTTCTCAGGGTGCCTAACACTAGTAGATGGTCAATAAAGGTATGCATCTCTTATATGTTGATAATGAGACATTTAAAAATCTATGGTGATAAGTGGAGAACAATCAATATGAAGCATATCTTTATAGAAATTATTGTGTAAAGGGAAACTTCTCTGTCCCCCCTGCTGGAGTGCAGTCGCACGACCTCATCTCACTGCAACCTCTGCCCCCTGGTTAAAGCGATTCTTCTGCCTTAGGCTCCCAAGTAGCTGGGACTACAGGCGCATGGCACCGCGCCTGGCTAATTTTTGTATTTTTAATAGAGACGGGGTTTCACCAATTTGGCTAAGCTGGCCTTGAACTCCTGACCTCGTGATCTGCCCACCTTGGCCTCCTAAAGAGCTGGGATTACAGGCATGAGCCACCATGCCCTACCTGATGCCTCCTTTCAAAAATTCAGATTTTATTTAAAAATAAAATTATATTATTTGTTTTGTTTTCCTTAAACTTCTTGTACCAGAGTTTACTTTACCTATGTGATTTATCCTGTTCACATTGCATGACACCCCATGTTTCAGAACTTTTTTCCAAGGTAGCATAAATTGCAAGAAATTGCAAAACATGTGTTCTTTTTAATTCCCTATATATATCTTAAAATGTGCTGGTACATTTGGACTTCTGCTTTATGAAAATTTACTTTGGCTCTTTCACAGTCTGTCTTCCTACCCTCATCCAGCTTCTTTCCAGATTAAGTAATTTTCATCATTTCATCAACTGACCTTCAATATTGATCTGGTTAGATCAGGCTATGCTGTTGTAACAAACCCAAAAATACCTTTTGCTTAATGTAGAAAACTATATTTCTTTTCCATGCAAAGTGTACTTTGTTATGAGTTTAGTGAGTCTCTCCTCTGGGAAGTGGCTCTAGGATCCAGTGTTCTAACTTAGGACTCTGCCATCTCATCTCAACATGTGGCTTTATGGTTTTCCACAACAGAGGAAGAGAAACCATGGAGAATTCACACACCATACTCCCTTTGACAATTCACTGAAAACTATTCACATGGCTCTTTCATACTGCAAGGGGTCCTAGGAAATGTAATTCTTGTATATGGGTGTCTCAACCATGTCTTATTTTCCCTTCACAGCGTCTCAGGAGAGACAGTACTCAGGAGCTACCCAAGTCACACACTTGTTTTTCTGGTTGCAGCTTTTGAAGACCTTTACCTAATATCCTACCCAACTCCTGATTTGCCTGTAAGAGTTTTATTGTGTGTCAGGTTTTGTTTTTAATTTTTAGGCATATCATCAGATGTTGCTGAAGGAAGGTTCCATGTCCTAGCTTCTTGTGGTATCATAACCTAGAATTGATGGCTTGCCTTTAGGAGAGGACCATACAATTCCACAATTGCACAGTGTCGCTTTTTCATCTTATGTTACAATCTGGGCATGTAGGACTTCAGGAAAGGATTTTATATAACCAATAGCTCCTCTTATGCTGTTTGATACTTTTACTATTTACTAAAGTATAGAACACAACCAAATGTAAAACATATTTACATAATATAATTACATAGAACTATAACTAGGCCAGGCATGGTGGCTCACACCTGTAATTCCAGCACTTTGGGAGGCTGCAGCAGGCTGATCACCTGAGGTCAGAAGTTCAAGACCAGCCTGGTCAACATGGGGAAACCCTGTCTCTACTAAAAATACAAAAATTAGCTGGACGTGGTGGTGTATGTCTGTAATCCCAGCTACTAAGGAGGCTGAGGCAGGATAATTGCTTGATCCTGGGAGGTGGAGGTTGCAGTGAGCTGAGATCGTGCCACTGCACTCCAGGCTAGGTGACGGAGTCTCACTCAAAAAAGAAAAAAAAAGAAAAGAACTATAACTAGTTATATATGTACATATATACTCATACATATACATGTAGTATGTATATATCATGTATATATACAGACGCTATATATAACTATGTTAACATAGCTTTGTAATATTTTTTATAGAAATTTTACTCAGAAATTTGCATGAGTATGCTGCATATGCTCCAATGTATATCTTACATATCTATATGAATCTATTCTATATATATACATATATATATATATGAATCTATCATCTATCTGTCTCCCTATATAAATTAAGAATGGGTAGGTGATGGGTATAGTGAAGGGAAAGCATTATTCTTGGGTGTAAAATTTTCCTCTGAAATATTACAGTGGAATAGATGACCTAAAACGATGTGATACAGTGTTTATCCTGAGCTTTGCCATATTCCTTGGCACAACTCAAAATTTAACATACTTTACCAAGAGAGAAAAGCTTTACTGGATCACCACTTCATTTACTATTTTAGACTTTTCCTGATACAGAGAATAATGTGCTCTATTTAGTCTCTTGAAATATATAAATATCACTTTCTTCTCTTAATAAGAACAAGAGGCTTGCATTTCCTATTAAATCTATACCACAATACCACCTACACAAATAAGGGACATCTTATTTCTCTATTCACTTATTTTTTTTTCTTTATTAACAGGATCCCAGGCAAGGTTTTCACACATTTTTTTATCCTCTTACAGGTAGAGATGGTCAATAAGAAGACGCAGAAGTTCATGGGACTTCCTGAACGATGGTTCATGATTCTAAGCATTCTCCCTCTTGCTGCTAACTAGAGAGAACAATTACAGCTATCTGAGAATTATGAGATGAAGATCAAGAGCTTATCACAGACTTAACCTTGCCATCCTTGAGCAGCTAAACACACAACATCAAACTCCTACTTCCATACTTAGTATTAAATGAGTATATCAAACCTTATGTATTTAAGCTTGTCTAGTCAGATCTCTTTTATAAGTGCCAAGCACAATTTTTAGCTGATTTAGTAAATTCATTCTTACAGAAGTGATAAAAATTACCCAAGGACACTCAGATAACAAGAGTTAGAGTAGGACTGTGAACTTCAGTCTTACTTATTACCTCGTGCTCATTTTCTTACACTATATACCATTACATGAGTCCTGGAAATTGTGTTCTCTTTCAGTGTTCTGCTGCAGTTTATTTAAAGCTCATGGAATATTAGAAAGAGTAAGTGGAGATGGAATTAGACAAGGTGATAGAAATGTGCACTGGTTAAAATCTTCCTTACTTTCAACCCCAGTCCCCACTTCTGCACTTGTCTTAAACATTGGATAATTTCAATCAGCAGATCACTATGTTATCACTTACAGTAAAAAACTGATCTCTCTCTTTGTAAAAAAAAAAACACCTTAATTTATGTGTATAGTTAATGCAGGGATATCCCAAAGTGAAGTGCTTTTATTAAAAAAAAAAAAAAAAGAAGGGAAGAAGAGAGGGAGGGAAGAAGGGAGGAAGGGAGTGAGTGAGTGAGGGAGGGAGGGAGGGAGGGAGGAAGGAAGGAAGGAAGGAAGGAAGGAAGGAAGGAAGGAAGGAGAAAGAAAGAGAAGGGCAGGATTCATTTCTGCTTTAAGTGTGATATTTCTCCCTTTTCTTCATCCTGATTCTTGAAGCATGGAATTGCTTCTATCGAAAATATGGCAATGCTTTATTTATATCCACTCTGAATATTAAGAGAGTAATTTTAATGTGAAAGCGTACTAAGAAAGCTTCACTTTTTTATTTTATTTTTTTCTATTTATGACCTAAGGACCACATGATTTTATACATGGTCTGCTAACCAGCTGCTAAGTATTAGTGCAGAAATTATCAAAGAGAACCAGTAAATTCTGCCTTTTTTTCCTCTGGTACTCTCTAACTAGAGAATCCTCTTCATTTCAAATGGAAGATCTTCCTCTTAGTAAGACTGCTCTGACCTACATAAACAGTGTAACATAGAAGCCATATTTTTTCTCTTTTAAAGTCCACACAAATTAACCTCCACACCTGAATGTTTTATGCTAAAAACTAATTTAAAATGTTATTTCTTTGCCTTTTGAACTCTTTTCAAATACTAAATAACTATTTGGCTAGATAAATGACCTTAAAAGTAAAAGCTCCACTCTCATGCTTTTTAAAAATAATATTATGATCTCTTCACTTACGTTTATATTTCATAATGGTGTTGAATATAAATTATTTAAAAACTGTACTCTCAATTTTAACTCTTCATATTGCTATCAAATCTTTTGGAAACATTTTTTTTTCTCTAGTTGGTTACTATTACTTTTACTCTACTACTTTTTAGAATAAAATCATTATATATAACAAGGAGATAACTTCCATATTATATATTGTGTATGGTATCAAATCTGCATATGACATTAGCTTCCTCTGTGAGTCTTTTTCTTCTAGAATCTCTCTTCATCAATTTATCCAGTGCATCGCAACAAATTCAAGGCTTGCAACACAAAACTTCATTTCCAAAAGATATTCAGTATCCCCTCATCTCTAGGAGGTAATGTGTATAATTCTTAGTCTAATATTCAAGATTCATCAACATATATTTTTTGTAAGTCATCACCATCCACATGCAACCCATCATCAGTCATGCTGATTTGCTCAGTCTTATGAATAGGTCTTGAAATATTTATTCTTTTCCTCCAAAATGAATAAAGTAGAGTATAAATAAAATGCATCAACTACTTGTATAAAAGTCTTGGTGCCTCACACAATTCTAAGTATGTATAAGGTGTTTTGAGTTTGTAGAACCAAGCCATGATGGATAATATCATTTATATTGCTTATTTATTTTAATTGGTGAACAAAATTGTGTGTATTTTTTATGTACAACATGGTGTTTTGAGATACGTATACACGAATGGCTAAATTGTGCTAATGAACATATGCATCTCCTCACATGCTTATCATTTATCATTTTTTGTGAGGACAACACTTAAAATCTACTTTCATAGCAATTTTTGAATACATAATATACTGTTATTAACTGTAGTCACAATGATGTGCAATCAATCTATTGAGTTTATTCTTCTTATCTTACTGAAATTAGATGTCCTTTGACCAACATCTCCCAAAGGGTCCTACCCACTAGCCTCTAGTAACCATGACTCTGTTTCTATGAGTTGGACTATTTTAGATTACACATATAAGTGACATCATGTGGTATTTGTCTTTCTGTGCCTAGTTTATTTCTCTTTACATAATGTCCTATAATCTCATATATGTTAAATTAATATATGTCCTATAATCTCATATATGTCCTATATCTCATATATGTCCTATAATCTCATATATGTCCTATAATCTCATATATGTTAAATTCCCTACTGCTTTGCTTCTCACTCTCACCCTTGCTTGGGTTACTATAGACAAAAGTTACCAAAGAAGAAATTAAAGTACTTTAAACACGTATGCCTTTCTATCTATAATAGTATCAACTTCAACAAATAATTCAATGTGTTATGCATGGAAAAAATATGAAAGAGTCAAGAATTATTTAATGTAAAGTTTGGGAAAGAGAAATGACTATATAAAGCTACCCTTTCAAAATCATGAAGGAGAATTAAAATAAACAATAATTATTAGTTCTTCAGATTACTGGTACAGAAAGCTAATCAAGGTGAATAATGCTACTTTGGAGAAGAAAATTAAAGATGAAGTCGGGTATATTGGCTCATGCCTGTAATGTCAGCACTTTGGGAGGCCAAGGCAGGCAGATCATCTGAGGTCAAGAGTTCGAGAACAGCCTGGCCAACATGGTGAAACCCATCTCTACTAAAATACAATATTTAGCCAGGGGTGGTGATGTGTGCCTATAATCCTAGCTATTTGGGAGGCTGAGGCAGGAGAATCACTTGAAGCCAGGGGGCGGAGGCGGAGGTTGCAGTGAGCCGAGATCGCGCCACTGCACTCCACCCTGGGTGACTGAGTGAGACTCCGTCTCAAAAAAAAAAAAAAAAAAAAGAAAAGAAAAGAAAAGAAAAAGAAAATGAAAGATGACTACATAGATAGTTGACAGATTATTTTGTACAACTTGTCATATATCCTAAGGCACAGTTCCAAAAAAACTTCCAAAACTGTGTTAAAAATATCTTCACTGAAGCAAAAGTATATATTATTTTACTAATTCAAACTGCCTTCTCCAAAATTAGCCCAGATTGCTGACATTACAGCACACCTATACATACCCTGTGATTCCTGAGTTAATTGCCAAATATTCTTCTCCAGGCAATTATTGTTCATTAATAGCCTATTTGGAAACAAATCTATTAAGAATAAGACACTTTTGAAGTAAAATGAAAATTGCTTTAGAAACAAAGTATTTGAATATACTTTGTTCAGTCTGAATCCAAAACCTGAGCTACATCTAAAACATTAATAAGCTTTTCTTAGAAAGGAATACTGCCATTTGCAAAAACTTGGAACCTGGAGGACATTATGCTAAGTGAAATAAGACAGAGAAGGACAAATACTACACGATTTCACTTATATGTGGAATCTAGGAAAACTGAAACTCATAGTAACGTAAAGGAGAACAGTAGTTAACAGGGGCTGGGGTAAGGAAATGGGAGACATTAGTAAAAGGGTATGAACTTTCAGTTATAAGAAGAATACATTCTGAAGCCCTAGAAAAAGAACAAAAAACAAAACTGCTGACTTAATTCTAGCCTGCGGGGAGTGGGGAAGTAAATAAAAACCCAGAATAAAAATAAATAAATGTTTCCAATGAAATAAAGTCAGTATTCCCCAAGGATGGCTTGATGGTGGCTTTCCTTCTAAATGCGAGTACAATGCATAAGAAATAACTGAGACTTATGGCTCAGTGGGGCCGATGATCACTTTCATATCCAATGTTAAAGGTGATAATATGATATCTGGTTAACGTGATTTCCACTAACATTATCACTTTTTTATGCATGGATTGCTCTTCTTGGATGATGAATTCACAAAATCACTGTAGGTTTTCTTTTAACACCTTTACCAGATACTGTGATGTCCATCCACTACAGGTGTACAGTCTGTATCTTCTTTAAATGAAGGATTTGTTGACTCAGGGGCAAAGATGAACTGTCGTGCAATGACTGTAATAAAGTTGGTGCTCAAGGTGCTCAAAGCAAGATGATTCTGACTAAAAATTTGTTACAGAGTTCTCTGTGGGTGTCAACTGGAGCTTTCTTCTTCTTTTTTTTTCTTGCCTGCCAAGCATTTTGACTTCTGCCTAATCCTGCTTATTTTTTCTTTCTTCCACATGTGGACCCAAGCATACTCCCTAACTAATATTTTGAGATATAAAATCAACTCCACTTCTCAAGGAACCCAACCAACAGACAACATCTGCAGTATGGATTGATTAATTTCTAGAATGTCTGACAGTATAATATTGAGAATTATTAACCATGTTGTTTTCGATTTTCCAGGCAAACCCTTTTTCTTTTTTTTTTGAGACGGAGTTTCGCTCTTGTTGCCCAGGCTGGAGTGCATTGGCGCAATCTTGGCTCACTGCAACCTCCGCCTCCCGGGATCCAGCGATTCTCCTGCCTCAGCCTCCCAAGTAGCTGGGACTACAGGCATGCGCCACGGCACCCGGCTAATTTTGTATTTTTAGTAGAGACGGGGTTTCTCCAAGTTGATCAGGCTGGTCTCCCTCCCGACCTCAGGTGACCTTCCAATTCCCATGCAAAATGTCTCTATTAAGAAAAGATCTGGGAAACAGTTCAGGGTTAGCTAAGTTGACATGGCACAAGTCCACTATATATACATGAATATACATAATATTTTCACTAACCCTACTATGTGCTCCTTGCATATGAAGAAAATAAGGCACAGAGAGGAAAAATAATTTTGTACCATGGTGGGAGTAACCCTTCCATAGGTAAAATTATAAAATCTGGACAAAATATTAAAAATAATGATAATTTTTTAGGTGGAGTGTCGCTCTGTTGCCCAGGCTGGAGTGCAGTGGCGTGATCTCGGCTCACTGCAACCTCCACCTCCTAGGTTCAAACGATTTTCCTGCTTCAGCCTCCCGAGTAGCTGGGCCCACAGGCATGCACCACCACGACTGGCTAATTTTTTGTATTTTTAGTAGAGGCGGGGTTTCATCATGTTGGCCAGGCTGGTCGTGAACTCCTGACCCAGGTGATCCACCAGCCTCGGCCTCCCAAAGTGCTGGGATTACAGGTGTGAGCCACCAGGCTGGGCCTAAAATGATAATTTCTAAAAATAGAATGACCACATGATTCAGCAATCCACTTTTGGATGTGTATCCAAAGGAACTGAAATGAAAACCTCTAAGAGATAAGTGTGCTCCCATGTTCATCGCAGCATTATTTACAATAGTCAAGATATGGGAACCACCTAAATGTCCAATGATGGATGAACTGACAAAGAAATTGTGGTGCATACATAAAATGGAATATTATTCAGCTTTTAAAAAGAAGGAAATCCTGCCATTTGCAACAATATGGTTGGACCCAGAGGGCATTGTCTCAAATGAAGTAAGCCAGGCACAGAAAGACAGATATAGTACTGTGTGCTCTCACTTATATGTAGAATATAAAATAGTAAAACTCTTAGAAGAGAGTAAAATGGTGGTTTCCAGGGGATGGGAGGAGAGAGAAATGGAGAAGTGATAGTTAGAGGGCTAAAGTTTCAGTTACGTAAGATAAGCAAGTTCTGGAGAGCTACTATGCAACATAGTATTTATATGTAACAACAAGGTATTATATACTCAACATTTGCTAAGAGGATAGATCTGATGTTAAAAGTTACCACAAAAATTCACAGTAGGAATAATAAAGAGAGTGGGAAAAAGCTGGGAGGTCCTGGATATGTTTATGGTCTTGATGGTGATGACAGTTTCACAGGTGTATACTTATCCCCCAAGTTATCAAGATGTAGACATTAAATATGTACAGCTTTTATATGTCAGTAGTACATCAATAAAATGGTTTAAAATAATAATAATCATCATCATCGTCATTTGAAGGCATAGGTGAAAGAACAAAAACAGGCAGAAACTACGGGGAAAACTACTCTTGAAAGAACATAACTACACTTGGTGAAATTTGTGAGGGAATCTTTTTGTCTTATAAGTTCCCTGATCTCTATAAAGTATAAGGACACAAAAAACTGCAGCCTAAAAGGCTTGAGGTATGAGAGGACAGAGTTTGGGACAGCAGAGCAGAATGTTAGTAAATCTGAAAGTAAGGGAGCAGCAGAGCCAGCAAGTCCCAGTTATCTGTGTATAAAATCTACCAAACCTTAGCTGATCTCTAAAGCATGATAAAGATCTCAAGAGGCCCAGTTAAATCTCAGTAGATGTAAACTGAAAGAAGCGAGTGGAATTTCATCTTCTGCAGCCCACAGGAGAGATAGAGTTTGAAGCTTGAGTCCCTCCAAGTTATCTACTTGCTAGAATAAAAATTACTCTTCAGAGGAACAGAATTTAGCATCTCCACACAAACCATTCAGATCTAGTATTGAATAAAAAACCACTGGACTTGTAAAGGAATAGAAAAACATGATTTATACTAAAGAAAAAAATATAGTCAATAAACCATCCCTAAGATGACACAGATGTTGCAATTTTCAGACAAGAACTTTAAAGCAACTGTTAAATATTTTCAAGAACTTAAAAGAAAATATTTACATGTAAATAACAAAATAATCAGTCCTAGCAGAGAAACAGAAACAATATGTAGTTTCAGGGCCCTTAGCTGGGAGATTGCAGGAACAGGAAATATACGAGTTTTGATGAAGTTGAGTGGACAAGGAAGAAAATGTCAAGAGATGAGGAGAGAGATATTTCAGTAAGATAGATCATGTACAACCTTACAGACCATTTTAAGGGTTTGGGCCTTTATTCAAGTGAAACAAGAAGTAATTGAGAAGAAAAGTGACATTACTTGACTTCTCCTTTGTACTTAACTATACTGCTGAGAAGAGACACTGGAGAGAGGACCAAGAAATTAGGAAGGAAGACTGATTAGGAGACCAGATCGATGATGCCGTCTTAAACTTGTGTGGTAGTAGTGAAACTTACCAGAAGTGAATATATTCTCATGGTAAAGAAAGATAAAATGTTGATGGATTGGATATGACTCCAAGATTTTTTGACTAAGCAGCTAGGAGTTGTAGTCATTACTTGCTACATAATTTGTGGGGCCCATTGCAAAATGAAAATGGCAACAAAAGGTAAAATAGATAAATGGGATAAAGCAATGGCGACAAAAGCTAAAATAGACAAATGGGATCTAATTAAACTTAAGAGCTTCTGCGCAGCAAAAGAAACTATCATTAGAGTGAACTAGCAACCAACAGAATGGGAAAAAAAATTTGCTATCTACCCATCTGACAAAGGGCTAATATCCAGAATCTATAAAGAACGAAAACAAATTTAAGAGAAAAAAACAACCCCATCAAAAAGTGGGTGAAGGATATGAACAGACACACCAGTTAGAATGGCAATCATTAAAAAATCTGGAGACAACAGATACTGGAGAGGATGTGGAGAAATAGGAACACTTTTACACTGTTGGTGGGAGTGTAAATTAGTTCAACCATTGTGGAAGACAGTGTGGCAATTCCTCAAGGATCTAGAAATAGAAATACCATTTGACCCAGCAATCCCATTACTGGGTATGTACCCAAAGGATTATAAATCATTCTATTATGAAGACACATGTATACGTATGTTTATTGTGGCACTGTTTACAATAGCAAAGACCTGGAATCAACCCAAATGCCCATCAATGATAGACTCGACAAAGAAAATGTGGCACATATACACCATGGAATATTATGCAGCCATAAAAAAGGATGAGGTTCATGTCCTTTGCAGAGACATGGATGTATCTGGAAACCATCATTCTCAGCAAACTGACACAAGAACAGAAAACCAAACACCACATGTTCTCACTCATAAGTGGGTGTTGAACAATGAGAACACATGGACACAGGGAGGGGAACATCACACATCAGGGACTGGGGATGGCG
>CAUYLG010010392.1:0-65721 GCA_963573385.1 Cacajao melanocephalus | reverse complement strand
GCCATTGTCAATTTTAGGTGTTTATAGGTAGAAATTTAGTGCTGCCCCTAGTGGAGTATGAGGACTCTGTAAAAACTAATCTGCTTTAAAAACAGTAAAACGAATAGAACAAGAATCCCGTTCTCTCTCCCTCTTTCTCTTCCTCTTTCCTTCTCTCGTACATTCTTTTTTTTTCTTTCTTTCACTCTCACTTTCTTTCCTCTCTTTTTCTTTCTTTCAAAAAAAAAAAAAAAACCTTTCTTTCGCCATCCCCTTAATCAGAACAGTCACAGGGCAGCATGTACACTAAAACTTAACCATAATACTGTCCTTGGTTCATCTTGTAGGGTTATACGCAATAGCAAGATAGTCCTGTGTTTCCTGTAATTACGGCCCTTCAGCCGGACCTACCCTGACACAAGGTGACCTCTTGTATATGCTGCCTAATCTGCTGTAGTTATCTAAGCAATCTGTTGACCTTTAAGGTCTCAGCCATCTCTGTAGGGTAATTGTCTGATTTCGAGATTTGGGGGGTTGGAAACTTCATGAACTCCCTTAGTAGCCAGTTTTGAAAACTTTGGTGTTAGCCATAATCTTTTATTTTCAATTTTTGGACCCTCAGGAAAACAGTATAAATGATAAGCAATCTTCTTCTAAAAGCTTTTTATAAAGTTTAAATATTAAATCCTTTCTTAGCCTTCTCATTTCCTCTCTAATATCCTCAATTTCCTTTAGCTATTTTTAATCATTATTTCCTGAAAAGGGTGATGTTTGATTACACCACATTTCTGCATTATGTTTTATGTGTCCAAGAACTTTTGCTTATTTTATGGATGTAGTCTTTTAAATCAGATCTTTGGCAGTAAACATTTCTGGTAACTTAAAAAAAAAGCTTTCTAGGGTAAGGATTGTTCTGTAGTTTTGAGAGTTTTCCAGTTGGCTTGCAGAAGACTAAAGAAAATAAAAAATGCAGTATGTGATTTTTTTAGATACAGCCTTTCCTATGATACTATGATGGATTATTTTGGAAGAACCTCATTTTCACAGCCATAAAGTGGTATGATGCTTTCAGGGACAAACTTCCATAAAGAAAGGTAGAATAATCTTAAGAACAGGTGCTCTCAAGAATATGGCTAGGTAGATAATTAGTAGACAAAAAAATAAGTATGTGGGAGGTTTTTTCCAAAAAACCGCAAAAAAAAAAAAACCTCTTTAGTTCATAAAGTAAATGTAGACTTTTATATTTGTCTCATTAACCTTGTTCTTTTCTGTATTTTTAGATTCTGATTTGAGATATTTAATTAGTTGATTCTGATAGATTTTATTACTAGGTTTTTCAATTTTATGTAACACCTTACTCTCTTTTTCACTTGAGTGTTAATAGAAGGGTCATAATTTTTTATTGATCCAATAACATTTTCTCATTGAATTTTAGTTTCATATTGGGAAGTTACTAGTTTTTTTTTAATATTGGAAGATATATTGTTCTTTTTCATTTTTTTTTTGAAGAATGCACTGTACTTCTGTATTTTTATTTCAGTTTTATATGCCTATAAAACAATGATGCATACTGTGATAAGTATCATTTGTTTGAATGTAAGTTTTATATTTTACTTTCAGTAATCTTAAAAGGATTTTAATTTGGCTTTGGCCACTGGGTTTTTCTCTTTTTGCAGCCTTTTCCTTTAGTCTCCTCTTCCCGGTGGTTGGTAAAAAGAGGTGAATTGACAGCCTATGTAGAAGACACTGTGCTTTTCTCAAGAAGGACATCCAAACAGCAAGTCTACTTCTTTCTCTTTAATGATGTACTCATTATCACCAAGAAGAAGAGGTAAGTCTTTATCTGCTGTTGCTGACTAGACATCCAGTTTTAAAGTTCTGTCATTCAGATAACCTGTTAGGGTGATCATCCTTTAAACGCTAGAGGTGTTAGAAGTACAGTTTCTACATACTGAATCATAATAGCATCTGTGGTTCATTTTCTTTGAATTGCTTGTGTAGTTCAGATTTGAATCATTATCTGCGTCATAATTCTTGCCAATCTCTATTGAGCATTTGCAGTGTGCAAGCCACTGTTCTAAGCCTTTGCACATTTATATCATTCAGTTCTGATAATATCCCTGGGAAGGCAGCATTGGTTTTATTCTCGTTCAGTGTTTTTTAAACTTCTTCTACCATAAAACCTTTGTGTAAAACAGAAAAAAAATTGGTCCAGTTGAAAACAGGCTGGGGAACAACTCTAGTGCTCCTTTTAGCTTAATTTAAAATGCACTTCTTTTAATGATTCTTAGTCTAAAATGTTCCCCTGTGACTGGGAAGGTGTTAGCCATACTCCCTTCTGAAGGGAATAAAGTAAATCATTTGATTGGCAGAGTGTTTGTTCTTCTTACCTCAGGTTTCTAGCTGTGTATTTTTGTCCGGCTCTGGTGAGATGTCAATGAAGAATATTGTAAAAACTTTTTCTTTGCAATATTTCTTCTCTCAAACTGTTCCTCTTCTACACACACACACCCTCAGCTCTGCCTTTCTCTAGGGAACATACTTTATTAAATACACCCAATACATGTAAAATTCTACGTGAATATTCCATCTTTTCTAGAATACGAACTTAAGAGTAGAAACATAAATCTGTGGTCTGTTATTTCTACATATGAGAGAGATGATGGTGGGCTGAATTGATGGCACATGGTGAGAGCAGGGGTGGCCCTGGAGTGCAGTTGAGGCAAGGTGAAGAGAATGATGGAAACAGATCCCTATGAAAATACAAAATAAATGTCCAAATGTATCATGAAATATTTAATTAAATGCTGGTTCTGAGTTGCTGACTTTATAGCTTGAAAATTCAAACTAAATGGAAACAGATTGAGCTTTTCTTTTTGTTCCTTTTAATCAGACCATATTATGAATTATTTCAGCTGAGTGGCTGTTTAGCTGAAATAAAAAGTTAGTATGGTCTTCCCTGAAAATCCATAATATGACAATGATACATAAAATTCCGATAATTATTTTCATACTTAGGAAAATACTGTTTCCATATCTCCAAGGAAAAATTATTTCTCTTACCTGGGGCAGTCTAAATAGTTCTAGTAGCTAAGTAAATTTTATAAATAAAGATTGGAGAAGAATCATAATTTTTATGTTTTTGTGTTTTGTTGGTTTCCTATGAGATAGCATTTTTTTCTTGGCTTTCTCCAGGATGTTTTGTTTTTAGGGGAGAGTAATTATATATGTCTCTCCAAATGCCAGAACTCTTGACTTTTAACATCTTCCAGCTGTTGAAATATTTGTTCTGTCTCAGTGGACCAAGAGCTTTGACTAAACTTTTGATTTAAATGATAAAATGTACACTGACATTACCAAGCCAATGTTAAATATCAATGTAATTTTGATTATGATGATTTTTGGTGACTTAATGAAAACACGAAAGGTATTTAAACCAGTACAGTATGACTTTTGTTCCTGAATTTGCACATAACTAGTCAATAACTATAGACTATTGAAAGTTAGAATTACTGGGCATGGTGGCTCACGCCTGTAATCCTAGCACTTTGGGAGGCCGAGGTGGGTGGATCGCCTGAGGTCAGGAGTTCAAGACCAGCCTGGCCATCATGGTGAAACCCCATCTTATCAAAAAATAAAATTAGAAAAAAAAAAAGAAAGTTAGAATTAAGGTATATGCTATTCTGGTTAGCAGCATACTTTGCCCTTCACAGATGGTTTTGCCATTGTATTTAACATTGCTCTCCTATTGAACTTGCATTATTAATAAAACAAAGATCAATGAATTTTTTTTTTAAAGCAAGATACACAGCTTCACTGGAGGGGACAACTTGAGTCCCTAACTTGGCCTTTACCAAAATGAATTTTCTTGCCTTGCCAATTAGTTCATTGTATTTCTAGGGTGCTCTTAGGGAATAGTATTGGAGACCTAAATTGTTTATGACCTGAGTATGTGGTGAGGTGACATGCGGACTACAGAAGCTTGATAAACAGAGTTGGTTAAAAATGTACAGTATGCCTGACGGTATTTACATGATAGCTTCAAGGAGGCGACTGCAAATGCTTTGCATGCCAGAGGCAACAGTAAAGGAGATACAACCACCCTGAGCAAGGCAATAATTCAGGCTTGGCTACAAGTTACAGATAAAGGAAAATCACCTGTGCCAGTGCTTGGGGACTGATCTAGCCACCTACTGCCTGTAATTGTAATTCCAGGTTTCAGTCAAGGAACTTAGCTGCTGAGTTTCCAGTGGTTTTCATCTTCAGGGAGGTTTTTCAACTACTGCTCGGGAGGACAGTTACTCTTCCTCCTCTGATCCCAACTGGCAGATGGTTTATGCTGAGCACATTCCATAGATTGCTGAGGTGTGTGGCCCCCTCCACTACCTACTGCATGTATCACTGCTAGTGCTTGAAAGCTGGCTTGATGAGTGGCTGTGAGGATGTCTTTGTGAACAGGAATTCTCACTTTTTTAGAATATTAAAAGAAAGTTTATTTTTATTTTTAATTATTTTTTAGAGACAGGACCTTGCTATGTTGCCCACGCTACATTACAGTGGCTATTCACGGGCATGATCATAACACATTGCAGCCTCAAACTCCTGGGCTCAAGCAATCCTTCCACCTCAGCCTCCTGAGTAACTGGGGCTATGGGTGCATGCCTCGCTCTTTAAAAGAAAACTTAATGTTTTCATTAACACCGAGCTGCTAATGAGTCACTCTTAATAGTCTGGTTCTACCAAATTTCAAAAAGATACATGGTTGACTACTCTGGATGAAAATATGAACACTTTGGTATTTGAAACTTTGACTAGAAGTTATCTGGGTGCTACTGTTAAGAGCAGACTTTTCAACCTTGGCACACTGGACGTTTTGGGCTTGAGGATTCTTTGTTGTAGGGGTGGTCCTGTGCAATGTAGGATGTTTTAGCAGCATTCCTAGTCTATATCCACTGTTAGCTAGTAGCAGCCCCCCTCTGCCCTGGTTGTGACAATCAAAAATGTCTCTGGACATTTTTGCCTAATGTCCCCATGGGGCAAATCACTGCTAGTTGAAAACCACAATACTAGCATGGTAGTAAACCAAAGCAGCTTTGCCTTTGGAGTAGTGAAGGTGTGTGAATCTATCAGACTGACACAGCAATTGCTGAATAGTAATATCGTATTATAAAAATAATAGATTGTCAAGTTATACTCATAGATTAATGAGTAACATTATAATATCCAATTTGTGCCTAATAATAACTTATTATATTTAAGACTTATTACAGACTATACCTTCATGTATAACCTTGTGCTCTAAGTACTATTGTCCCTAGTTTTGAAATACAAAACTGAATCCAAGCTTAACTAGATTCAAACTCCTAAAAGGTTTGTTTGTAAGATATAGTCCCTTCTATCTGGCTTAGGTCTTCTCTACCAATTTCACCTGAAGCTAAAAGCAAATTTTCCTTCCTGTATTAGTTTCCTCGTTGTGTTAGTTTCTTACAGCTGCTATATCGAAGTGCCACAAACAAAGTGAGTGGCTTAAGACAGACAGAATTTATTGTGTCACACTTCTGGAGGCCAGGATTATTTCCATTTCACAGTTGAAGACGCTGAAGAAAAGAGAGATAAAATATCTTTTTAAAGGTCTTTTAGCAGAGCCAGGATTCTAATCTGAGTCTTTGCTTCCAAAGGCTCAATTTCTTTATGTTCATTACTTCTTCATTGTATTTCTCTAGAATATTTCACTGTTTCCCCTCATCCTATAAAGATATTGGGGGGAAAAGCATAGAAACATATACCTTTTTTGTTTTGAGAAACATCTTTTCCAAAGTAAGTTTTTGTTGAGTATTTTTATAGTTTTATGGGTTTTAGGAGAAAACTAGAACCAGTACCAAATCATATTTGCGAGTTTTACTCTACCATTAGCTAATCTAGCATCAGAATCTGTGGAAGAGTTTCCCTTTCATAGCATTTCCTTCCTGCAGACTGAGATAGGAGATTTCTACTCCTGATTTCTGGTGCCATAAATACTGTATATACTGACATAGCTTGAGCCCCATGACGTGTTACAAGTTTTCAGGTTTCATAAAAAGGTTTTCAAAATTTTAAATTTTTTTTCAGGTTTTATAAAATTTTCTGTAATAGCAAACTCCTGGGTTATTATCATGAGGTCAAGGACTTCAGTTTGAACTTGGATTTTCCCAAGTAGTTTGAATACCCAGTGGCTTAAAGCTATGCAGGCTCCCTTGAAAGGTTCATGGCCTGGTTTGGTTCCATTTCTGCTTTTTCCATGAGAAAGCTCTTCGCTATTATAGAAGGCTGAAATCATCTGACGTGTGTCTTCATCTGAAGAATAAACTCCTTCCTAGGGAAATTAAGAGTATCTTGGCTAAATTCGGAAGGGCAGTAAGAATTTTTGAAAGCTTTTTTATTCCTGGAACACATGAAACTTGGTTATTCCTGACCATTTTGGTATTGAGTTCTAAATTCAAGATGGCAAGATGGGGTGGAAAAGAAATGAGAGCGCTGTTTCTTTTTTGCTCCTTTTTTTTCTTCCGCTCTCCTGTGCACCCTTGATTCCTCTGATGTTATGAGGTATTGTTTCCTCTGCATATGTAAGAAGAATTGGCATTGCTGTTAAATGTGGAAAGCTGCCACCACTGAGAAGCACAGTATCGATGCCTGGGGTCAGAAAGAACTGAGCTCAAACCCTGGGCAAGTTACTTCTCATCTCTCAGAGCCTCAGTGTTCTATCTGTAATATGGGGATAATAACATCATCTTCATCATAGAGTTTCTGTGAGAATTAAATGAGATAATGCACATAAAGCTCTTACTGCAGTGAATATGAATAGTCCTGCTAAGTAACTGTTACATGCTATCATTAAGATTATTTTTGATATTGTGTTTCTCTTGCTAAAGATTTTGCCATAAATCAAATTATTGCCCTTCTGCTTCTAGAATATTTTATTGTTTAAAAAGATGATTTTAAACCTTTACATAGTTGTTGCATAGCTGAAGGTATGGCATTCTCTAGGGCCAGACCTGAATTTTTGGCCTCCCAAACAAAAGCAGTTTGGGAATAAATGCCTTTAACTCTGTGCCTTTCCCTCCTCATGAAACCCATGTCAGACAGCACATGAGTGAGGAATAAGTATTGATCTACTTTTATTCTTTTATAAATTAGTATAAATCGTGTACATGTTGGAGGAGCAGCTTTTTTGCACTGTTCCTCACAATGGTTAGGAGACACTATAATGTGATGGTTGAAAAAAGTAAAGTAAATAGGAAATTTTTCCTTTCTGTTGATATAAGTCGGTGGTGCGGTGTTCCTGAGTTGGAGTGTGAGGTTGCTCTATAATTTGGATAACCTTGTTACCCACTGAAGAAGCTGCCTGCCTGCTCTTCAGGGCTTGCTTACTTTTGCTTATCCCAGGGAGAGAGCTTCAGTAAGGTGCTGACAGCCTCTCAGAACTGTCCATCTCCTCTTTGTCAAGGACTGTGGGTTCAGAGCATCCCTTGGGCAACCACAGAGGTGCTGGGCTGTGGCATCTGGTGGTCCGTGGTGACAGGAATGGGGCTTCCTGGCCCTTTTCTGGGTCATTGGCTGTCTTTTTTGGTGGCAATGAATCACAACAGATCCTTATCAGATTGATAAATGGGGATCTCATCTCCATTATTTGTTATATTATTAACAATAAAATGGGATGTGTGTGGCGTGTTTGTTAGACTTCAGAATTATCTTGAGGAACTGAGCAAGTAAGGCTATTTGAAATCAGTTTCTGGTTAAATATTGTGCCTTGTTTTACTGGTCTGAGCACTTGCCAAATTGTGGATTTCTTGACATGAGTATTCAGCTCTAATTATGCTTGGTCCACCTGCACATTTGCAAAACACATATAATTATCAGGCTTTTAACAAAATGCCAGCAATTTAAATGGATGGCATTCTGTTGGGAAAATTAAAAAAAAAAATTAGCTGAGATTTTACTGAGTATTTACTGTAAGTCAGACATGATTGTAAAAGCCTTACACACAATGAGGTAATAAATGTATTATCTCATTTAATCCTCTCAACAATCCAGTGAGTCTGGTATTATTATTCCCACATTACAGATAAGAAAACTAAAGCACAGAGAGGATCAGTAACTTCCTTGGGTTCACAAAGCCAGTGAGTGATAGAATTGGGTTTCTCTGCTGTGCCGTACTTCATTCCTTTAAAATTGTATAGTATTCCACCAAAAACATGTTAGTAGTATAATTCTAAAACCAAGCTGTAAAATGGAAATCAACCTCAGTCAGGTGAAAAAAATTTTTAATCTCTTGACTTAAAATAAATTTCAGCATAAATTCAATGTCCTTCATCTCAGCAAAGTTTGACTAGTATTTAAGCACAAGATCAAGTGTGAGGGTTTAGGAACCATGTTTTTTAGAAGGAGAAGCGAAACAAGTTGAAATCTACAGAACAGTTTTTCTCATACATATGGATGAATTTCCTTTGAGCTTATAAAACCCCAACTCCTGTGTATACAGTTAAATTCCTCAGAGGGATTTAATATAAGATAGTCTAGAAGAGGAGCTTGGAGAGTGTTCCCAAAGAAGAATGACTTAGAAATTTCACAAAAGGCATGAGAAGATGAGTTTTGGGATTCACAGTGTCACTAGATTCTGTACACACACAAGGAGAAATAATGGCAAAATCCAGGTGTTTGATTTGGTGGGGTGATGGGCTGCGGTGGCCTTGAGAAGCCACTTCACTGGCCTGTAAGCACAAGGATCTGAAAAATGGAGGCAGTTGCTAACTCAGGAGACAATTGTCATGGCACCAGCACATTCTAGTAAAGATTTTTTTCAGGACAGAGAAGTTGTGTGAATGTTTTAAAAGCCTATGGAAAGGCACGTACTGAATAGGTAAAAATAAATGGCATTATTTTGAGAATATATGCCAAAAATCATATAATATTGATGTTAGTGACAAATCTCAATAGCATCTTTCTTTTAAATTAAACATTTCTACAAAAGGAAAAACTGGAAGTGCTGCGTGGGTTTCCATTTGTCAGATATGGACTGTAAAAGAGAGTTCTAAAACAATGTAAGGGAGTGCATGAGACTTATACTTACAGCTGGGGCTAAGCGACATGAGTTGTGGGAAAGCTGGCTTGTACAGTCTAATCCTGTCACTTCCCTCCCCATCGCCATCCTACCTTTCACCCTCCTGGGTTCATCTTGGTAAGTTAGCCTGTTTCCCATTCCTGTTCATCCGTATTAAGTACCTAAAATGCTTGCTAATAAGGATTAAGATGAGAACTCGCCCTAAGGTGGTATATACATGTTTAAACAGCACCTCTCTGACCACAAGGCAGGCCCTTATAGGTCTGTATCCAGCAGAAAGACCTGTCTTGTCACTCACTTCTTCACAACTCTTACCCACCCAGAGCTTGGGTCCAAGGAAATATCCTGGTTTTAGGAGTGAGATTGGGATCCACTTTTAAAAACGATTTGATATGTTTCCCCAAACATCCTAATATTATTTATTGATTAATCCATTATTATTTCAGAGATTTGAAATGTCACCTCTGTGGTATGTCCTTGATCCTCAGACGTGTCTGTGTCAACTCGTGAACCCACTATTCTGCTTCACTAATTCATCAGTCAACTCATGCCCTTGTCCCAGTCTTTGAATTTCTGAAGCTTTATAGTATGTTTGAATACATCATACGGCTAGCTTATTCTTTTTTTCCACAATCTTTCTGGCTATTTCTGCATGTTTATTTTTTTCTGTGGTTTGCAATCAACAATTTCCATTCCCTGCCATCTCTCAAAAAACTCTTACTTGTGTTTTCATTGGATTGTGTTTAAATTATATATTAATTTAGGAAGAATTGATATCTATAATATCAAGCTATTCTATCCATTAATTTGGGTCTTGTTCTAAAGTTGTTTAAAATTGTCTACGTACAGAAGAAACCTGTTAAGTTTAATCGTAAATATATTATGGGTTTTGTGGCTATCATAAAGTGACATCTTCATTTTATATTCTAACTGGGTGTTATTCATATATAGAAAAAGCCTTTTTTTTTTTTTTTTTCTGAGACAGAGTTTCACTCTTGTTGCCCAGGCCAGAGTGCAATGGCACAATCTCAGCTCACCACAACCTCCGCCTCCCAGGTTCAAGCAATTGTCCTGCCTCAGCCTCCTGAGTAGCTGGGATTACAGGCATGCGCCACCACGCCCAGCTAATTTTGTATTTTTAGTAGAGACAGGGTTTCACCATGTTGGTCAGGCTGGTCTCGAACTCCCGATCTGCCTGTTTTGGCCTCCCAAAGTGCGGGGATTACAGGTGTGAGCCACTGTGCCCAGCAGAAAAAGCCATTTTTTAAAACACCTAATCACTTTACTGAATTCAGTCTCGCTTAATAGTATATTTTCAGGCAATGATGTCATCTGCAAAGAATTAATTGTTAGAGGGCAGAAAAGGCATTCCATTATCAGGACTTCAGTTGCATCCTTAAGGAGCCACAGACACCTAGAGTGATGATAGCAGTCACATATATGTATTTTTTATTAAATTCTTTTTTTAGTTGTAAAATGATTCAACCTTGTAAAAAATTATCAAACACAAACATACCTATCATCCATACTTAACAGATACTTTTTGCCATATTAGAGTTAGATCCCTTTTTTTCAAACCAAAAAAAATAGAAAACACTTCAGATTACCTAAAGTTCTTCCACCATCAGCCCTTCTTCCTCCTCTTCCCCAGAGTACCTACTCTGCTGAAGTTGGCATCTCTTATTCCCGTGCAAACTACTGCATATGCATATATGTAGCTTTGGTATTTTAAAAATGTATGCAAGTTGTATGCAAATTTTTTAATGTCTTCCTGATTTCAAGGTAATAAATATATGCTAAGTATGAAAATTCTAACCTTTATAGAAATTATGGGACAGAAACTTAAAGGGCTACATAATAATCTCCTTAAGAAAGCCACTGCCCACAATAAGGTGTATCATTTTTCTGCCCTTGATGTTATGTTGCATGTAGTAGAACCAAACACTGTCTGATCTGCTTAACAAAGAATGCCTTGCAGAGGAAAAACACAATTAGAATATGTGTTTATCATCATATCCTTTTCTCTACTAGTAGTTCTTAATTTTGTTAGAAGGCAGAAAAGAAAGAAATCTCAACAAAGGTTACTAGGACCTTAAGTGGATTTCAACAGAGGAACCCATCACTGTTGACACGCCAAGCAACAGATTTACATAGATTTGATTCAGTCGAAGTACCTGATAGGAGCCACTGCTTTCACAATGCGGACGCTTTGATGAGCAGCTGGTAAACTTGGAGCACATATAAGACAATCAAAGGAAGTCTCCATATAAACTTCTCCATGCAAGGAAAGATGGTTTTTCCATTTGCCCTTTTCTGAGCGTTTTAACTTCCTCGTTACATGTTCCAGATTGTTTCAGAGGCTATGTAAACCATATGTTTGTTAAATGATAGAGACAAATATGGGGAAGTCTGATTAGCATCAGCTTCCCTCAGGAAAGGAGTTTCTTTCCCAACCCTGTTTAGCCTGCTCCGCACTTATTAGACATGGGTAAGTAAGCAGAGGTGGGAAATGGGCTTTAAACAGCTGCACCAGGCTATAGAGTTTCCTCTCCGCTTTCTACTGAACACACGTTTTAACAGTTACTCTCTATTAAGAAGAGATAGGTGCTGGCTGACAGTAAGAGAACGAATTTCATTCAGTATGTCAGTAATCAAATATCTCATTCAAATCTTCATGAGATAATGTGTGTGCGTGTGTGAGAACATCAAGAGCTAGCAAGCAAGAGTGAGCTGCTTTTCAGTTTTTGTTCTTTTTTTTTTCAGTTCTTTTCTTTTTTTTTTCTTGAGATGGAGTCTCGCTCTGTTGCCAGGCTGCTGGAGAGCAGTGGCTTGATCTCAGCTCACTGCAACCTCTACCCACCGGGTTCAAGCAATTCTCCTGCCTCAGCCTCCCAAGTAACTGGGACTACAGGTTCACACCACCACGCCTGGCTAATTTTTGTATTTTTAGTAGAGACGAGGTTTCACCATGTTGTCCAGGGTGGTCTCAATCTATTGACCTTGTGATCTGTCCACCTTGGCCTCCCAAAGTGCTGGGATTACAGGCGTGAGCCACTGAGCCCAGCCTCAGTTTTTTTTTCTTTCAGTTTTTGTCCCACTGGGTTTGAATTAGGTAGCCAATAAGCATAAATCTATTTACCTCACTACTATTAAATGGAATTGTTTCTTTTCATATTAGAGTCCCTAAAAGAGCAGTAAAGGTGTAAATACCTACATTATTTATTACATAATGCAGAAGTTTACTGGCCTAGATCAAATAACAGTATTGGATATTGGTTGATTGGTAGTAAATCGCTTTTAAAACAAATAAGAAAAAGGGCCGGGCGCTGTTTCTTGCTCCTGGAATCCCAGCACTTTGGGAGGCTGAGGTGTGCGAATCACAAAGTCAGGAGTTAGAGACTAGCCTGGCCAACATGGTGAAGCCCCCTCTCTACTAAAAATACACAAAATTTGCTGGGCGTAGCGGCAAGTGCCTGTAATCCCAGGTACTCGTGAGGCTGAGGCAGGAGAATCGCTTAAACCCGGGAGGCAGAGGTAGCAGTGAGCTGAGATCACGCCACTGCACTCCAGCCCTAGCTGCAAAGTGAGACTCCATCTCAAAAAACAAAACAAAAAAGGCCAACGTGTTTCCTGCATTTTATTTTGGACCCAGAAGTCCAGTGGGCCAAAATCCTTGTTCAGGTGTATTTAATGACACACTTACGCAGATGTGTGGAAATAAATACTTCAGGTGAAATCATATAGCTATGGTTAGAGCAGCCAGTTTATCATTCAGACTGGACATTTGAGAGGACTATAGGCATAAACTGAGCCCAGCAGCCACCCTGGCTCTTAATCAGTGACATTGTAGTTGTCATTGCTTAAGAGAACAACTAATAAATGTTTAAAAATATCTACGTCTGTCTTTATCCCCAAAAGACAAAAATTTAAAGCGTCGATGACTCTTGAATGAGAAAACAAAACCGGATGGGCACAGTGGCTCATGCCTGTAATCCCAGCACTTTGGGAGGTCAATCACTTGAGGTCAGGAGTTTCAAACCAGCCTGGCCAACACGGTGAAACCCTGTCTCTACTAAAAATACAAAAATTAGCCACGTGTGGTGGTACATGCCTGTCATCCCAGCTACATGGGAGGCTGAGGCAGGAGAACTGCTTAAACCCTGGTGGAGGTTGCATTGAGCCAAGAGTGCACCACTGCACTTCAACCTGGCAACAGAGCGAGACTCCATCTCAAAAAAAAAAAAAAAAAAAAAAAAACCTTAACTAGTTTATTCATATTAGCTTATATTCATTTTCTGTAAACCGTTGGTCTTGAATTCTATTGGAATGACTTGATAGGGGAAACCACTTTATGTTGACAACTTTTTGGAACTTAAGTCATCTCAAATGATGACTTTTTAGCATATACATTTCTTTGACTTCTATTTCTTTTGAAATACCTACGATACCTATGCACATGTCATTATTTAGGGCTTTACCTCACGTTCACAATATTAAGTTGCTTCCATTTCTGTTTCTGAAGCAGAATTGTTTTTAAGTGGAAACAGGTGCCTTTGACTAACAGGTTATCTTTTTTAACTTGTAAATTGGACCAAAAGAGTAATCAGAAGAGGCAGAGAGAAAATGGTAACAAGGAAGCCTCAGTTCATCCTCTTTTTCTCTTATTTTTGATGCTGTTGTTGTTGAGCTTTTGTTATGTTTGCTGGTTTATCCTGGTTTTTGGGTTTTATCCTGAGTTCTGTGCTGTTAGATGCATGTCTGATACAGTATCTATACCACATTATAAACTTGTTTTATGCTGCTAAAAATTGACTGCTTTGTTTCTATAAACCTAGTCTTTTAAGAAATAACCATATTTGTTTGTAAAGCATATTATTCAGCTTCCTCTTTGTAAACGTCATGTCTGCTTTAATAAGTCTCATTTTGGATGTAACAAATAGTTGACATATCCAGGTGTGGGTGTGCTGGTTTGTAGGCAATCTCCAGAGCTTTGGAGATAATCATGCCACACAAATTTTTAGTTAATACAGATGACTATCGTAGGAACAATTAGGCTTGATCAGAAGGCAGTATTTTGCTTTTATAGATAACTGCATTTACTGTTTTTTGAGGGGAGAATCTATCAAACTAAACTTTAGAAAAGATTACAGTTTTTCAAGGAACGTTACAAGGAAGGTTGACAGGTATCTACTGCTGAGTAAAATTAATTCCAATAAATCTTGAGCAAAGTGTCCTGTTTTGAAATTCCTCGCGTACTTGACTAGGTACAAGGATTTTTCTTTTCTCTAAGCTCCCCTGACTTCATGCATTTGCATTTATTATTAAATGAGGTAAGTATTCGACGTTCCTAGAGTATATTAGAATTTATTGCATATTCCTTCACTATGTGACAATTATTTATTGAGTGCTCCCATGTTTAGTTGCAAGGGTGTGGGTGCAGAATGGAGGAAAAGCTGTATATAACCAGGTTTGGGATTTGCTAGGCAAGTACTATCAAGGAGGTAAACATGTATCCAAGACATGATTATAACTAAGTTTCAAGAAATCCAAGCTAGGTAATTTAATATGCAGGAACAAGAGGACATGAGGGAATTAAGGACGGCAGGGAAAGGTTGTAGAGTCAGTGGGCTGCAAGAGCTGGTGGGTTAAATAATGGTTGGTGTTGAGGATTAGAGGTGAGTTGGAAAGAAAGGCTGTGTTGGTTAGAGAGTGGTATGTTTGACACTGGGATTACAGACAGGCTGTAGCTGATAGTAATGACAAGGACTTAGGTACAACCATGGATTTGTGGGTAAAGTAGAGTACAAGATCATTGGAGGAGAGTAAGTCAGGGAATTGAAGGTACAGGGTAATGGAAAGATCCTTTACATGAGAATTCAAGAAGGAAGTAGTGTTGGGGACTTGATGTAAATGACGAGAGAGAGAGAGAGAGAGAGAGAGAGAGAGTGTGAGAGTGAGAGAGAGTGAGAGTGAGAGTGAGTGTCTGTGTGTATGAAGAAGTATTGTGGACAGACAGAGCCAGCAATGAAACTCAAGGGGGAGGATTGGGAATGATCCAGAGGTCTATAGATGACTGTGGTTATGAATTAGAGACTGATGGCATGAGCTTCAAAGCTGATGATTTTTCAGGAGGAGGAAGTGATCATTGTATAGAAGCAAGAATAAAAAGCAGGCTGGCAGAGGGCTCTCAGGAGATGCCTTGTTCTGTAGGAAGAGCCAAGTCTCTTTTAAGGCAAGAATGTGAAAGGAGGGTTCAGGGAAGGGGCCAAGTATTTAGAAAACTTTACTGGATTCCCTAAATGAGGAAATTGCATTCCCAGAGGGCACAGTGGAAGGGGTTCAGGAACCAGCTGAGGAATGGAAAAAAGTAGAGTGTAGGAGAATAAAGGATATTGGGGGGTACTGAGACTAAGTGGGAATAGAGGGTGTGAAGGGATTAGTCCTGGTGGTTTCTGAAACAGGTGGTGAGGCTCTGGGTGTGGGATGAAGGATGGTTGGGTGTCTTGCCAGAAGCAAGCAGACCTCTGGGGCTCTTCTCTCCAAAGCATGGTCGTTTGGAGATGGGTGTTTTGTAAGGTCTTGTTACCCAGAGCATGAGTAGATTTGGGGCTCCTTCATTCTACAAATGGCGATGCGGAAGCTGGGGAGGTATACCAGCTGCAGCATTACCAAGATGGATGCAAGAATCACATAACAGTTCCAGGATGATGTCAAATGAAACCTAGAGGGTTTTATTTTTTATTTTTTTGTATTGCTTTTATAATCAAAATACAATTTAGTATGTTACATACATAAAAGTAGTAATTAGGTTTAATTGGAGGGGGTTACATTGAATCATAATCAGTAGAGAGAATTCCAGTTCATATTTTAAAATAAGTCATTCTCTCCCTCTTTCCTGCCTGCTCCTTGCCATTTCCACCAAAATGTGCCTTGAAAACGGACAGTGTCACAGTCTTATCTGCTGAATGACTGAGATGTTCTTTTCCCTTTCCTTTATAGTGAAGAAAGTTACAACGTCAATGATTACTCCTTAAGAGATCAGCTATTGGTAGAATCTTGTGACAATGAAGAGCTTAATTCTTCTCCAGGGAAGAACAGCTCCACAATGCTTTATTCAAGACAGAGCTCTGCCAGTCACCTCTTTACTCTGACAGTTCTTAGTAACCATGCGAATGAGAAAGTGGAAATGCTGCTAGGCGCTGAGACCCAGTAAGTATATGTGGGAAAAGGATCTGGAATATCTGGTAGTATCTCCCTGACCTGATTTCCTTTGGTTTACAGACTCCTTAAAACAGCAGCTACTTTGCATGTTTTTGTTGAGCACCTACTGTTTGTTTGCAAAGCCCTGCTGCTGGGAGCTTTTTACGGATGTTGATGTTTTCATTATAATCTTCTTACAGGAGATGGAAGTTGTTATTTTTGTCCCTATAACTCTTGATAGGCTGGGCGTGGTGGCTCATGCCTATAATCCCAGCACTTTGGGAGGCTGAGGCGGGCAGATCACCTGAGGTTGGGAGTTTGAGAACAGCATGACCAACATGGAGAAACCCTGTCTCTACTGAAAATACAGATTAGCCGGGTGAGGTGGCACATGCCTGTAATCCCAACTACTTGTGAGGCTGAGGTAGGAGAATCGATTGAACCCGGGAGGTGAAGGTTGCAGTGAGCCAAGACCTCACCATTGCACTCCAGCCTGGGCAACAAGAGTGAAACTCAAGTCTCAAAAAATAAAAATAAAAATAAAAAAAATAAGTCCTGATAGATACCCTGTGCTTTAGATGTTGTTTTTATTTTTATAGAGTGGTTTAAAAATAATTTTACCTTTTTCATTGACAAAAACATGACACACTATCCTTTGGGAATATGACTCAACTGGTAGTTTGAGTTGAGGCCATAAGCCTTCTTAAGTAATGGAATTGAGGTCATTTCTCACCTGCCTTCAACCAGGGAGCAGAAAGCCCAATGATTTCTGTCAAAAGAGCTACTCAGTTTACAAAAATATACCAGTAAATCCTCTTTCTAATCCAGAGTTTATGCAAGAGCAAAACAGGCCTCCTGTTTGTGCCTGCAGTTTCTCTAGCGGTTAGTGTGCAGTTAGTTCTTACATTGGATGAGCTGGGGGCGGGGTTAACTTTCAAGTCCACCTCAGTGATTTTTTTTGGTCCACTTGAGATTGTTGACCAATTTATTTGTTTGGAAATGATAAACTTCCTTTTGCAATAATCATCAATATTCTGTTGGGTCAGAGAGTGGAACAGTGGAGGGAAAGGAGAAATTCCCTAATTCTTTGTCCTCTCAGATTCCTGCCTTCCACTCCATCTCTGCCAAGGTTCCTAAATGGTGTGGTTAAAATGGATCAGCAGCTGGTGAATAACAACCCTAAAACTGTAGCAAGATCTTAGAGAAAGTGATCCCAAAGAGATATCTTTAAGATTGATTATAGAGCCAGGCGCGGTGACCCATGACTGTAATCCCAGCACTATGGGAGGCCGAGGCAGGTGGATCACCTGAAGTCAGGAGTTCGAGGCCAGCCAGACCAATATGGAGAAACCTCTACTAGAAATACAAAATTAGCCAGGCGTGGTGGTACATGCCTGTAATCCCAGCTACTCGGGAGGCTGAGGAAGGAGAATCGCTTGAACCTTGGAAGCGGAGGTTGCAGTAGGCCGAGATCACACCATTGCACTCCAGCCTGGCAACAAGAGTGAAACTCCGCCTCAAAAAAAAAAAAGAAAAGTGATTTTAACAGTGTTCCTAGATGATTAAAGAGAATATGAAACAAAAATTATTCAAAGACACTTGCTAAAGCACAGTAAGGCAGGCTTTGTTCAAGACCATCCTAGTAGGTGCAAGGACCAACACAAGAAGATCTTGCAGTGGGGGAGAGAGATTGGACTCAACTCTGAATACACCATGGGCAAATGGGAATTTATAGCCATGGAGCAGGATGGAGGTCCGTGAATGGAAAAGTACTAAGAGGAAATATCAGGGTTAAGGGAGATTCTGGCTAAACTAACCGAACAGGATTCTTGCTGACGACAGGCCAGGGTGATTAGACATCATAACCTGTGGGATGATGGAGAATAATGAATCTTATCAGATATTGAGGATGGGGTGGGGGATATTCTTGCCAAACTGACTTAGTAGAGTTATTTTATGAAGAACTGTACAGATGAGCCTGGGAGAAGGTACAGAAGTCTAACTAAAGTTTGGTCAAGCAAAGAATCTTCATTAAAGAGACTTAAAAAAATGTGAAAATTACAAGGCATCCACATAAAATGTCAAATTATTTAACATCTTTTGGCCCTAGAAGTAACATTTCACAGGCTGGAGAGCACCAAGGACAGGTTGGTGAAAGCTATAGAATATTCCAAATGAACTGGAGAGTTCACCAAGGTATTGAAAAAATAAATATATTTCTTTTTTTTCTTTCTTTTTTTTTTTTTATAAGATGGGGTTTCACCCTGATGGCCAGGCTGGTCTTGAACTCCTGACCTCAGGTGATCCACCCACCTTGGTTTCCCATAGTGCTAGGATTACAGGCGTGAGCCACTGCTCCTGGCCAAAATAAACATATTTCATAAGGCTACAGCTACTGTAGATAGTTATTCCTCTGATGGATCTTGGCAAAGTAAATTAAAAGCCTTCTAGAAAAGATTCACCATTGTAGATTTCATCAAAAACATTCATAATTCATGGGAGGAGATCAACATACCAATATGAACAGGAGTTGGGAAAAGTCGACTCCAACTCTCATGGATGACTTTGAGGGGTTCAAGACTTGAGGAGGAAGCAACCGCAGATGCAATGGAAATGGCGAGAGAACTAGGTTTAGAAGAGAACCCTGAAGATGTAACTGAATTGCTGCAATCTCATAATAAAATTTGAACAAATGAGGAGTTGCTTCTTCAGGATGAGCAAAGAAAGTGAAGATGCCATGAGCATCATTGAAATGACAACAAAGGATTTAGAATATTACATAAGCTGAATTGATAAAGCAGTGGCAAAGTTTGAGAGGATTGTCTCCAATGTTGCAAGAAGTTCTGCAGAGGGTAAAATACTATCAAACAGCATTGCATGCTCTACAGAAATCTTTCAGGAATGAAAGAGTCAACTGATGCAGCAAACTTCATTGTCGTCTTAATTTAAGAAACTACCACAGCAACCCAAACCTTCAGCAACCATCACCCTAGTTAGCAGCCATCAAAAAAAAAAGAAAAAAAGAAAAAGAAAGGGAGCTTCATCCTCCTGTGTTTGTTTACAAAGCAAAGAAATGCCTTTCTCTGAGGTCCCAGAGTTCTTCCACTGAAGGTGCTGAAAAGCGCTGATGGCATTCCAAGCATACCCCTCTGTGTTTGTGGCTCAGGGGAGGTGAGCCTGGGTGGGAGTGTGCTTGCTGGTCTGTGAGGTGACCAACAAGTGATACACCCAAGACCAGGGCCAAGGGGAAGCATTGCTTGAACTCCAAAAGTGGTTTAAACCCCTTCACCAGTGAGGACAAGCCTAGACTTCCTTTGTGTGGAGAAACATCTCTTAAAAGCAGAATTGTTTGTATGCCTGTGCTTTGAATGTTATATGACTTTAAGGATGAGAACAGCTTAAGCACTTTGGAGATTAGTACTTTTCCAGTGTTATAGAGAATTCTCAGAAACTAGAGACTTCCCTTTCCCCATATCATTAGTAATGGTGAAAGTGTTGCTGGTTTTGCCTTGTGTTTTCCTTTTCTTCCAGTTTACAAGGATTGTTTGTTTTCTTTATTCAGGCCTTGCCAACATCTCAACAGAGATTTTCCTGACTGTCTCATTCACAATTTATGTAATCTCCACCACTCGTTTCTGAGATTATTCCAAGAGAGTAGGAGGTGAACTGACATGTTCAGTTTATTTCACGCCAAGGCTAGATCCTTTCCTGGGACATTCTGTAGCATTTGTTCCATCTTTTTGCATTTCATTCTTGCCAAAGACTGAATAGTTGTTCGTTTCCTCAATCAGACATGTTCTCAGAATATTTAGTCATGTCACTTGTAAACCCGTGGGTCTGACTCATATTTGTAGTTCTTTAATTAATAGCATGAGGACATTCCAGAAGGGGCATGGAACAGAGGTCTCCCTGGGTACAGAAGGAGTGACTCTCTCATTCTCTTTGCCCTCATCCTCAATTACAATTGAGAAGTAAATAAATGGACATGCTTTCTTTTCTTTTCTTTTTTTTTTTCTTGTGAGACAGAGTTTAACTCTTGTTGCCCAGGCTGGAGTGCAATGGTGTGATCTTGGCTCACCACAACCTCTGCCTCCCGGTTTCAAGCAATTCTCCTTCCTCAGCCTCCTGAGTAGCTGGGATTACAGGCATGCACCACCATGCCCGGCTAATTTTGTATTTTTAATAGAGGCAGGTTTTCTGCACGTTGGTCAGGCTGGTCTCAAACTCCCGAACTCAGGTCATCTGCCCACCTTGGCCTCCCAAAGTTCTGGGATTACAGGCGTGAGCCACTGCTCCCGGCCCCTAAACATGCTTTACAGACATAAAATAGCATTGGTGTTGAAAAAATAGCAACCAAACACTCACTTTCCTTAGAAAAAAAAAGACTATTTAAAAACTTGGCAAATTGTTACATGCCGTATTTGGAAATATAGTTCTGGGCTTCCTAGTTTTGAGCAGTTAGAGTTTTGATCTGCATAGAATGTGTTATTTGCTTCCAAGATTTGTGAAAGGCATCAATAAGTATATGTTGTTTAGGTTTTCTTTTATCTCTTATTTGATTAATGTGGTTTATTGGCAATCTAGTTGAAAAAACAAGGTTTTCACTACTACCCTGGCCTTAAGTCATTGAAGAACTTCAGACCAGTCAGGTAGATCTTTTCACTACTTACTCTTTGACCTGTAGAATAATAAATTTTACACCTGAATAATTACCTCTTTTGAAAAACTAGAGGCCACCTGAGGATATTCAACATGTAAAATCAGCAGTAGGAGGGGTGCAGCTGTTTGGCACAAGAACAATTTAACTTCATAAGACAGTAAAATTGTGGAAGAAAAATCAATGGCTTTGATTACATAAAGAATGCAGAAATACTCACCAAAAGGAGATGGGGCAAACAGTGAGCATCTGGGATATGCGAGGTACTAAGCCAGCTATAGAACATGACAAAGGGACCCATGGGTGTTTCTAGAGGAAGATAGACTTTTGAGCTGAAGAAAGCATACAGGTACAGGTGGTCAGACATTTTGGTTTTCCCAGAATCACTAGTTCAAGTTTAGGTCCATTTTCCTGGTGAAATTATGAATGATACTCTTTTTGACTCTCAGAAGTTTCTTGAAGAATGAAATATATGGTGACCCTGATTATATATAATTATAATATTATAAAATGTAGATAAATTATAAATACATACACATATTTATAATTATATATGTGGTTCAGCTCCCTCATTTTCTTCCTCCATGTGAAGTCAGACTCACAAAGGCCATACAGGAAGTGAGCTATTGCCAAAGCTGGAGCTAGAATCTGGCCTTCCTGACAGTCTAGTACTGTTTCTAGTAACAAATTTTAATCTTTTTACAAAGAAGCTGCCAGCCAGTAGGCTGTTCCACCCCCACTTTGCTGCTCAGTTTGGCTTGTTCTAGATTTGGAAGGAAAACTCCAGGAAGTCGGTTACTATTAACTGTGAGAAACTACTAAAATATAGAATTTTTAAGTCCAAAGACTTTATTATTTTTTATTTTTATTTTTTAAGACAGAGTCTCACTTAGTAGCTGGGGCTAGAGTGCAGTGGTACAATCTCGGCTCACTGCAACCTCCACCTCACAAGTTCAAGTGATTCTTCTGCCTCAGCCTCTCGAAGAGCTGGGATTACAGGGGCCCACCACCACACCTGGCTAATTTCTTTATTGTTAGTAGAAACGAGTTTTCACCATATTGGCCAGGCTGGTCTCAAACTCCTGACGCTCAAGTGATCTGCCCACCTCAGCCTCCCAAAGTGCTGGGATTACAGGTATGAGCCACTATGCCTGACCTAAATCCATAGGCTTTAAAAAGGAAAAAGTCTGTGGAAATCTAGATGTTAAATTTATGATCTCATGTGGGTTAGAAGATTTTATAATAAAATGCTAAATAGATATTGCATCCTCAAAATTATTTTCCATGTTAAACTTTCTTTTTTGTTCCTTTGCCTGTGTTTTTCATACTTCCTGGAATGCCCTCTTCAGGCCTCCTCAGATGGCCAGATACCTCCTCTTAGGGCCCATGTCAAGTGTTCCCTCTGCTAAGGAAGGCTCTCAGTACTGCATACTGCAGTCTCATCCTGAGAATTCCCAGTGCTTGCTGTGTGTGCCACTCTTGTTAGTTCAATTTTCCCATCATGTTTCCTGTCTCATCCATGGCCTCCATTGCATGACTCCAAACTCTCAACCTGCTTCTACATCCTTCCTTCCCTTTATAGAACTTCTCAAGAGAATGGCCTTCATTTCTCCAGACTAATTTATTAATTCAGTGGATTTTTTTTTCAAGACAGAGTTTGACTCTAATTGCCCAGGCTGGAGTGCAGTGGCAAAATCTCAGCTCACTGCAACCTCCGCCTCCTGTGTTCAAGCCGTTCTTCTGCCTCAGCCTCCCAAGTAGCTGGGATTACAGGTGCCCACCACGACTCCCAGCTAATTTTTTGTATTTTTAGTAGAGATGGGATTTTATCATGTTGGCCAGGCTGGTCTCAAACTCCTGACCTCAGGTGATCTACCTGCCTTGGTCTCCCAAAGTGCTGGGATGACAGGCATGAACCACCACACCCAGCCAATTCAGGGATTTTTGTCAGGCAGCTACTTTCTGTGAAGTGCTATTCTCAGTGCTGGGATGTAACAGGGAACCATACAGAGATCAGATCTCTGCTCTTAGGCCCATATCCAAGTGAAGAACCGATCCCCTTGGACTTCCTGCTCTTAAGAAGGGTGACTTTGGATGGAAGGGAGCTTTTGCGTCTGCCTGGGCAAATGGCCTACAATGAGCTGGGATGATAGGAAAGCATTTCTTCTTGATCCAGTTAAAAATAAAGGATCATTTCAGGTAGTGGTTAAGTGCAGTGAAGACTCTAAAGCTGGTGATGTGATCCGGAGTGAGTGCTAATTGGGGCGGGGGTGGGGATATGCACTCGAACTTAGGTGGTGCAGGAAGACTTCTCTTAAGAGGTGATATTTGAGCTTTGAGTGAAAAGAAGGAGTCAACCCTTCCGCATTAGGAAAATGCAGAGCCAGAATGTTTCAGCCAAAGGGAACAGAAAATGGAAAACTTCTAAGGAAACGAGTTTAAGTGTTCTCATACTTGGCTTAAACATGGAGAATGTGGCTGGAGCAGAATAAACCAGGGAGAGGGTAGAGGTCAATGGGCAACAAAAGCCAGTTCATCTAAGAGCAGAGCTACCCCAGTGCTGTCTGTGGGCCATCAGTCCTCAGGCAGTTACCAGCCTGGTATGTGGGAAGCAGTTTGACATTTCTGAAGCATCAAAGCATGTGATGATTTTAACAATTAATTTATTTTTATTGTATTTCTAGAAACGCTTGGTCGGCAATGGATTCAAGGAGTGGGGACTGGTTCTCTTCCAGAGATATTTCGAGAAGCACTGATTTAGAGCCACATAAACCATAGCAGGGAGTTTCAGGAACAACAGGGGCTCTGGGGTGAGAGACAGAAGTTTGTTTCAGTGGGGCAAGCAATGAGAACCCTAACCCCAATACTGTTAGAGTAGTCAAAGGGAGTCCCGATGTTGGCTTGGACCATGGTATATAAGAGGAGATAGAAATGTTATATTTTGGAGACAAAAACAACAGGACCAATTAATGGATTGGATGAGTTGGGGTGGCAGTAAGTGGAAGAGAGGAATCGATGATATTTTGATTTTTGGCATGAGCTGCTGGCACCATATGTTGAGTTGTTCCTTAATCAGTCTTGGTGTGGCCTCTTCCTCTGGCACCCTGCTGAGGCCTTTCCATCAGATTAACATGCCTCCTAATTTCACACCCAGCAGTCCAGTCTTCCTCTTCGTTTACCTTTAGTATCATTTAGTTTTATTGACTATCCAGCTCTTTCACGCTAACCCCTTTTTTGAGATTCTTATTTTTTCAGCCTCTCATCTTTGCTCTCCTAGTTTGCCTGTCACACCTGTGACCATTCCTCTTTGCTGTATGTTCAGAAATGCAGCCTGTCCGAAACCAAACATCAATGCTACCCGTGGCTTTCCCCAACACACACTTCTGTAAATGGTACTATTGGCACTGCTTTGTGTTATCCAGTCTGGAGACTGGGTGCTGTTTTTGATGCTTCTGTGTGAGAACAGATCCATCACCTGCCAGTTCTTCCTGCGTAAAAGTCTGTTTCATCTTTCCACATGTTTCCATTCCACTGCCTCCTTCCTAGGTCAGTCACATCGTATTGAACCACCTGATAGCCTCCTAGCCATTCTCCTCTCCCATCAATACGGTACTGTTTTATCACTAATCCCTAAGCTCAGCTCTAGTCTCATCCTTTCCCTGCTTTGTACACAGCGAGTGAGTTCCCAATAAATATTTTTGGGATTGACCCATAATTATTATAACTAGCTTTTCTCTATCCAAGACAAAGTGGAAGAGTAACCACGTGTGAAGAAAAGCTGCTTCCTATCTATCTCTATGTACTGTCCTTTTTTTACTGCTGGAGCAAGTTTTTCCCAAATTTTACTTGTTTTTCAATGTTTGCTGTTAAGGATTCAGTCAAATGTTTTTTAGAATGTACATCTAAGTCATGTATACTGTGTTATAGCTGTTTATCCATTACAGGCCCTAAGTCATGGTATTATTAATGAGACAATAGTCTGTGAAAAATACAAAAGCCTACCCTGTATAAAAGGACAAAGAAAGAATGTTTTACTACTGTCATTCCTTTTTCCCTCTGGGCCTTTCAAGAGGAATGTGGGAGCCAGAGAGCCCCCTTTGTCTGCCCTCATTAAAATGAAGCGCAGACAGCTGCAGCTGGCACACACAACAGGCTGTGGCAAGTGGAGTCCTTGGCTTCCTGCATTTGCAGTAACATTTAGATGTCATTTGGGTGTAGTGTATACCATCGGGAGACATCGAGGGCGTGCTCATGATGAACGTAAACTGTCTTCACTCATTATATTTCAGATATAGGATATGATTACCTTAGCCCATCATCAAATAGCCATCTCAAAACTTCTCCCTCACAGAGCTAGAAGCATAATTAATGTGGCTGGTGCTGTCAACCATCCAGACACCAATTCCTGGGCCTCCTGATAAAGGGGCATTGTTTGCAGGGAGTCTTTGAGCTTTTCCTGCTTCTGTTAATGATTTCATTAACAGGAAGTACATGGAATGGAATAAAATTGTAAATAGTGTCTCTGACACAGTCATATACTTCATCCTTTAAGAAAAATCACAACATAAAGAGGACAGTTTGCGTGGAAAAATTTTACTTATTGTAGGGCACAGGATTTTTTTCCTTGTCAAATCTAAATTCTAAGCCCAATAATAATGTTACATTTATCTAGTGCCTGTCAAAGGACTTGATCTTATGTGATCCTCACACCAACCCCAATAGGACAAGAGGTCTTTTATCAGCAAGGAAACAGATCATTGACCCACTTCAGGTTAACTGAAGGATTCTGGACCAGACATTTTAGGTCCAAGCTAACATAATATGATAAACAAGAAATAATTGATTTAACTATATAGCATGTGATAAAACTCTAAATTTTAGCACTCTTAGTGGGCTAGGGATATTATTTTGCTTCAGGGAGATTTTTTAAAATTTAGCAAGTTGAGTTGGTATCTAGTTTTTTAAGGTCTTGTCTCATAGCATTTTTAATAACTTTTTTTCATGCTGTGGGTTTTCTTTTATGGATCAGTTTTCTGAACTAATCTAGTTGAATTGAATGTGTGAGGGAATTAACAAAAACAACCATCTTCACAATCCTATTCTTTACAAAGGTTCGAAGGACTTTTTTCAATGGCCATGTGTAGAGAAAATTCAAAAGGAACCATAGGTAAGTGTGTAGGCTGTGAGAAGAAACACAAACGGTAACTGGTCAAATGCCATTTGGGGAGGGATAAGTGGAAGGTTAAAGAGCTACTAAGGGCTCTTTCTTAATGTTGAGAAATCAGGAAAACCCTATTAGTGATGGAGTTCTCAGCCAGTGTTCTGTTCTGTGTAGTCTCACCTGCAGCCCTGCCTCTGTTACTTCAACGCCTACTTCCTGCTTTTTCAGTCGGTATCCATCTTTTCTAGCTGATGCCTGGTATTCCATAAGAAGTGAGATTTTGCTGTATCTTTGACTTTTGTGTAATTAAGTTTAAACCTGTGCATAATAATTATATGAGAGACAGGCCAAGGTGCTACCACAGTTGATAGGAAACCATAGAAACATCATTTCATGCCATGCATAGAGAACTTGAGGGTTATGAAAAGACTGTATTTATGGATATTTAAGTTAAAAGAGTCTCTTCTCAATTTAGTCTTCTTTCTCTACCTAGGTGAAATGTTTTGGTAGAGTGCTCCATTTCAGCACACTGCTCGCTGTATTGGGTTTTGTGAGTGTTTTCTGTGTGTTCCTTTGTATTGAGGGCTGTGAAGAGCAAGGTCCAGTTTATTCACTCTGCACCCCTAACCCACACCAGGGCCTGTACAAAGTTAATGTGGGTGAAGGAAGGAGTGGTCAGGTTAGACTTGAAAGTTGTTATGCTGGCCAGGCGTGGTGGCTCACGCCTATAATCCCAATACTTTGGAAGGCCAAGGCGGGTAGATCACGAGGTCAGGAGTTTGTGACCCGCCTGGCCAAGATGGCGAAACTCCGTTTTTACTAAAAATACAAAAATTAGCCACGCACGGTGGTAGTCCCAGCTACTCGGAGGCTGAGGCAGGAGAATTGCTTGAACCCGAGTAGTGGAGGTTGCAGTGAGCCGAGATCCCGCCGCTGCACTCTAGCCTGAGGGACAGAGCAAGACTCTGTCTCAAAAAAAAAAAAAAAAAAAAAAAAATTAAAGAAAGTTGATATGCTGCAGGTGGATTTTAGTGCAGCATTGTTTATTCTGTCATTTTGGGCAAAGGGAGAAGTCTATGAACTGGGTGTATGGTGGATTTTTAATTCATCTTGACTGTTTCCTATTGATACGTCCCTGAAAAAAATAGATGTCTGTGAGTGAGCCCTAGACTTGATACCTACATTTAATAATGGGTAAGTCTTTGCCCTGGTTTTTCCTGTCCTTTTGAATCCATCTTACAACAACTTAGTTCCTGCTTTAGAAATGTAGTACTTTCTGCTTCATAGCTGGGGAAGCTCCTTGGTAGGCTCTTGGAAGCCCCAAGGGAAGTCCCGTGGATTTGACAGCATCTAAGAGTGGGGTGGGGACTGACTCAATTGAAGCAGTTTCAAGAAATGGCACCTTTCAGTGATGGCAACAAGAAGTGTCTTGTTCTATCCTCTAGAGTCCCTGTGAGGGGCAGCCGTGTCTAAGGGATGCCATTAGCATCCAGGCAGCATGCCACAGAAGTGAAAGATTTCATCCGGACTTTTGGAAACTGGTGGCAGGGTGAAGCCACTGCTGAGACTGGCCCCTCAGTGCTAGCGACGGTGTCTCTATACAGGAAGATCTGCTTCAATGGCTCCAAGTTGCTCTAAATTGCTCCAGGAAGACAGCAGTATGGGCTGTGCATAACTTGTTTGGGTATGGCTTTGAGACACACAAATGGGCCACTTTAGATTTCTCTTGGTGAGCAACTCTTCCATTCATGAGGTATTTAGTTTTCGATTGGGTTTCTGCTTTTTAAATTCCACTTGAGCCTGAGTAAAAAATAGATCTTATTCCCAATAAAGAGATGATAGTAAAGATATAAGTGTTTGCCTGCGAATTATTTTACATGAAGTTGTGCTTTACTTATTTCTTATAGAACTATTGTACAGCCCTTTGTCCTGTATTAGAGAGAGAGGGTTTTTTTTTTTCTCTGTGTGTGTATATGTGTATGTGTGTGTGTGTGTGTGTGTTTTGAGACAGAGTCTCACTCTGTCACTCAGGCTGGAGTACAGTGGGCGTAATCTTGGCTCACTGCAACTTCCACCTTCTGGGTTCAGGCGATTCTCCTGCCTCAGCCTCCCGAGTAGCTGGGACTACAGTTGCCTGCCACCATGCCTGGCTAATTTTGTTTGTATTTTTAGTAGAGACGAGGTTTCATCAGATTGTCCAGGCTGGTCTTGAACTCCTGACCTTGTGATCCACCCGCTGAGAGAGAGGTTTTAAAAGCAAGACAGGCTCATTGGCTTCTATATAAATTGTTCATATTACTACTTGACACAACAACTTGACCAAGGCCCAGCCTCATCTTAATCTTTGAAAAAGTCTGGCTGGGCATGGTGGCTCATGCCTGTAATCCTAGCACTTTGGGAGGCCGAGGCAGGCAGATCATGAGGTGTAAGGAGTTCGAGATCAGCCTGGCCAATATGGTGAAGCCACATCTCTACTAAAAAAATAGAAAAATTAGCTGGGCGTGGTGGCGGGTGCCTGTAATCCCAGCTACTCAGGAGGCTGAGGCAGGAGAATCATTTAAACCTGGGAAGTGGAGGTTGCAGTGAGCCAAGATTGTACCATTGCACTCCAGCCTTGGCGACAGGGTGAGACTGTCTCAAAAAAAAAAGAAAAAGTCTGTCTTTCAAGATACCACAGTTTCCACCCTTCTTGCCTTCGATCATTATTTTGTAAACATCGGCTAGGTAACCCCACCTCTTTGATTTCAGACTGCCTGGGTTAGGTGCTTAACATACCTGACTTCCTTTGTCCTTTGAAAAAATAGAAATAATTTTGGTAATATTTTCTTTGCAAGATTGTTGTAAATATTAGATGATACTTGGAATTGTTTGTGCCATAGCTGACACATACATGCTTCAGAATATTATTTAGAACAAGGCCTAATTTCTGCGCTTCTAGAGTTTATAGCGTGGTAAGAGAAGCAGATGAGTCAGTAAATGATTGGACTCAATATGCGATGAGTTATAGGATTCATTCATTAGCAGAGGTGTACTGAACCCCTGTTATGGTGTCAGGCAGTGTTCTAGAGATAATGCAGTGAACCAAATGGATAAGCTGCCTGCTTTTCTGAGGCTTACTCTTGACCAGCAGTGTAACAGAATTGTGCAGAGGGGATGACAGGATTATCAGACTGGGTTGGGGATGGAAGGATGGGCTTATGTATCAGAGGCGGCCCCCTGGAGGAAGTGAGCCTTGTGTTTTCAACATTGAGTGGGTATATGTTGAGCAAAAGAAGCCAAATACAAAAGCGTACACACTAAAGGATTTCATCTGCAAAAAGTACAAAAGAGGCATGGTAATAGAAATTCCATGGTAATGGAAAACAGAATAGCAGTTACCTTTGGACAGAAGTTATTGATTGGAAAGGGACAGAATGGAACTGCCCGATGCATCCATGTCTTGGCAGGTAAACACTGTGCACACTTCAGTTTTTGCTATGTATGTTATTCCTCAATAAAAAATTTAAATGGCAATAATGAGTGGGCATATCTAGGTAAAAACAGAGGGAAGGAATAGGAAAGGCTGGGGCCAGGGTGCCGTGTTCCAGTGCGGTAAGTCCTCTCTGCCTGGATTAGAAAGATGCATGTAGGGATGAAGGTGGGTGACAGCGACAAGTATCTGTAGATTCAGGCTGCTATGAGAGATTAGACTTTTCCCTCCAAATGGTCATGAAGGCATTTTTTCTTAAGAATATAGAGTGGCACAGTAGAAATTGACTTTGGTTTGAATCACTTGCCTCTGAACTTCTGTCTGGTCTTTGCATCCTTCAAATGGGCTTTTGGGAGGATTATGTGAAATAGTGGATGTCACGTATCCAAGACTGAGTAAAAAAAAAAAAAGAAATAGTGGATGTCGAGTGTGGTGTCTGATTGTAGCATGTGTTTGATAAAAACAGAGACTTAAAAGTATGTATGTGGTGGGGGCAGTATTTAATTAGTTGCAATTTTAATGCTTAATTCTCAAAATAAAAAACTAGGGTAACTGCATTAGGTAGAACAGTCCTTGCTTATATGATACTTTTGATCCTTTAAATAATTATTTTTTTATGTAATTATGGCTTAATATTATATTAAAAGTATTTGTCATTTTTCCTGTACTCATTAAACCATTTTAGGCATTTGGGAACAGTGTAAAGGTGGCCGAAGAATTTCTATTTCAGTAAGGCTCATATTTGGCAAAATTAGTTGTATGAGGGATGACACAACTAAATATGTCAAGTTTCTCATCTTTTCTGAAAGGTTTAAGTGAGTGGGAAGGGAAGTAGGAAGGAAGTTGAGCAATTAGTAGGATTTTTAAAAAATGAAACTTATTGCTTTTGAAATGTTAAAGATCAAATTATGAGGATGCAAAATATCGTTTGGGGATATAATGTGTTTGTGTAATCAGCTCCTTCTTAACTTTTAAACTGTCATATGAGCAGTTCCTTTTAATAACAAGCCAAGTTCATTCAGAATCTTTTGACAATGATGACTAGTCTCTTGCTTATTTTAGATTTCCAGATTATCACTTTTAAACAACTCTCACCCTGTTTTACCGTACCTCTCTGGAGAATCTGTTTTCTGGGAATGGCTTTGCATTGGCTGTCTAGAACACACTCCATTCTGTGTTTATACACCTTGAATCTCTCAGTTGGATCTGCCCTCTGTTTTAGGAGTGAGCGAGCCCGCTGGATAACTGCCCTGGGACACAGCAGCGGAAAGCCGCCTGCAGACCGAACCTGTAAGTTCTCTCAAGGGGAAGCCCACTTGGGAACATGGACAGGCTCTGCCCCCTGCTGGACGCCGGGTTACTAATGAGTTACACCACCACAGTCCTTGCCTGTTTCCTCCAAGGTTTTCTTCCTTCTGCTTTACACAAGAAGGGTATGATCCTTGCTTTGGAAGTCAAGGGGTCTGAATTCAAATCCAAGGTGCATTTCTTTGTTGTGGAAACATGGCAAATCATTGCTTAGCATTACAGAGCTGTTTAACCATCTGCAAGTCAGTTACACAATTATACACAACATGGGGTTATTGTGAAGATAAGTTAAATAATACATGTTAAAAGCCCTACATGAACTGTAAAGCTTTTAAATTTTTAGCTGTTATCAATGAGCAATATAGTTAATAATGTTTAAGCCTTCTCTATACTGAAAGTCTGAAAAGTATTTTTAATCTAAAAGAAAATTAACAATTCTTTTTGACTTTCTAAGAAAATGTGTTTCATTCTATAGAATTAAAAACTGGTGCAGTAAAGGGTGGTGGTGTGTGCTTATTAGCTTCCTAACTTTGATGCTGTGATTCCTTAGGTTATTACAGTTGGAAGGTCAAATCCAAAGAATTAGGACAAAACATCCTGGAACCCTCAAAAATGACAGCTTTAAGCTTAGATTAAAAGCCAAAATGGTCCGAAAGTTTCCTAAAATCAAGCTTTATATTAAAAAACAAATTAAGTAAGAAGTCCTATGTCAGCATTTCTAAGGAGGTCTAACATGTCTTTTAAGCTTTTGGTTGGAACTCCTTTTTTTTTGTTGGTGGTGTTTTTTTGAGATGGAGTCTCACTCTCTCTCCAGGCTGGAGTACGGTGGCGCAATCTCAGCTCACTGCAACCTCCACATCCCAGGTTCAAGTGATTCTCTTGCCTCAGCCTCCTGAGTAGCTGGGACTACAGGTGTGTACCACCACACCCAGCTAAGTTTTGTATTTTTAGTAGAGACGGGGTTTCACCATGTTGGCCAGGATGGTCTCAATCGGTTGATCTCGTGATCTGCTCGCCTCAGCCTCCCAAAGTGCTGGGATTACAGACGTGAGCCACCGTGCACAGCCAGAACTCCTTTTATTTCTAAACGTTTTTGGAAGCTTTCATGTGCTGCTGCTGGGATGGGAAAACACTCTGATGAGATCCAGGAGAACTGTGTCTATTGCAGATTTTGCATGGACTCAGCACATCAGCATCTCTCTCATACCTCAGTTTTCCTAAGGCAAAATGGCTGTTTTCTGCTCCATTGTGTGACATGACTAAGGTCTCCTGATCAACCTGTTACTGAGGGGATTCATGCATCATAAAAGGTCTCTCAAATCTGAGGTTCTAAAATTCTAAAGCATATAGCCAAGCAAGGGAATTGCTAGAAAAGATATTCTGCTTATTGTTAGAAGCTCAACTTGTTTGCCTCAGTGCTGGCAAACTCGTTTTTGCAGAGAAAAACGAGTAAATGTACACTGTTGGATTGCAGGTGTTTTTTTCTCTGCTACTGGAAACTTAGTATGTCCTCTTTCTGCCGCAGCACTGACCCAGGTGGAAATCGTTAGGTCATTTACTGCCAAGCAGCCAGATGAACTCTCCCTGCAGGTGGCAGACGTTGTCCTTATCTATCAACGTGTCAGCGATGGTGAGTGGGAGCGTTTTTATGGGACACTCGTGGTCCAGGATTCAGAGTGCTATAGACCCGAGGAGTCTCATTTTGTCATCATTGCCTGTATTCCAAATCTTGATATGTTAATGTCTGAGATTCCATACATGTACTGCTTTCTCATCTCTAAGGCTAATTTTGTTGCTTCTCTGTTCTTGCTCTTTTCCTCTTCCCCAAGACTTTATTCCCCAAATCAATGGTTTACCAGAGGCCTAAAGATGACTTAGAGGTGTTCTGGGGACTTTGAAACATTTGCCTCTTCTCTTTGTGCTTTCCCTTCGGCTTTCTCATGTGCACCTGCCTCTCATCTATCCACACTTCATGATTCATCTAATTTGGTTTTGAATGTAGATGCAGTCATCTGGTTTGTTATTCAAAAGGAAACCATGAAGTTTTCTTTGTTCCCCAGTCCCCCAGTGACCTAGTTCTCATCTCCAAAGATTCGTCCTTTCAAAAAAATCATTTTTCCTGCTGTCCTTACCCAAAGCATCTCCTTTGCCAGCTCAGCCCAGGTTCAGATACTCTCAGCCTTCTCACCAGGCTCTTTCCCTGGAATGTCATTCATTTCCCCTTGAAACCTTTCCCTGTTTCATTCTCCTTACCTTTCATCATCCATGGCACCTAGCCTGGAGAGCGATGCTGCCTCTCAGCTTTTTCATATCCTCCTTGGAGCCTGGCACACTCCAAATACTTGTTTGATGTGGGCTCTGTTCTTTTTCACAGGCTGGTATGAGGGGGAACGACTGCGAGATGGAGAAAGAGGCTGGTTTCCTATGGAATGTGCCAAGGAGATAACATGTCAAGCTATAATTGACAAGAATGTGGAGAGAATGGGACGCTTGCTAGGACTGGAGACCAACGTGTAGTCTCTCAGATGGTCTTTCGTTACTGCAAGATTTGCACGACACATAGTGGGCTGGTTGGTTCTGGGCTAGTTTTATTGTTAATTTTATCACAGCCTATTTAATTAAAAGAATGAAAACACTTGCCTTTAAGCTTGCCAGGTTGTTCTGCTCTCTCATGAGAAGAGCTGTGGATGCAGTTAGTTTGCACAGCTCAGTTTTTACCTAATCACACCCTTGCAGACCTCCTTAGGTACACAGAATAGCTGAGCAGTCCACTTCAGGGATCAGGTCATCTCTGCTCCTCCTAATTTCACCATGTTCTGGCATTAAAAAACACATATCATATCCTGGTTTTCTCTATCCTTGCTTTACTAAGGTTACTGTTTCTCTTTAAACACCCTTGTATAGTTTTCCCAGCATTAGCAAGATTTTATATCTGTAAGGAATGTCCAGTTTTGTAAATATTTCCCTTTTTTAAAAAATCTGATTCTAATGCTTTGCTGACTTCAGAAAGAACTGGTAGAGTTCAGAAGGTGACACCTGTTATGTTTTTCTAAACCTGTTCCCAGGAAAGGGACATTGACACTTGAATTTTTGTCATCTTTTTCCTCATTAGAAGGAAAGTAGAAAGCCTTAGTTTAAGGAAGCTACCACCCCACTTGGTTTTAGGTAAGTATAGACTAATTAACCTAAACTACCTTTAACAACATAGAATTTAGATGGTTTCACATATGTAAGAAAAATCATGAATATACGACAGGGGTCCCACTCCCCACCCCACCACCCCATGTCACCCAGGCTGGAGTGTGGTGGTGTGATCTCGGTTCACTGGGTTCAAGTGATTCTCCTGCCTCGGCCTCCCGAGTAGCTGGAATTAATTATAACAGTAGGCCAGCATGCCCAGCTAATTTTTGTATTTTTAGTAGAGACGGGGGTTTCACCATGTTGGCCAGGCTGGTCTTGAACCCCTGACCTCAAGTGATTCACCTGCCTCGGCCTCCGAAAGTGCTGAGATTACAGGTGTGAACCACCATGCCCAGCCTACTTTCTAATTAAAAAACTTCCCAAATGAGCTGATTAAAAAACCGACGTGAGGCTGCTTTGCCTTCAATAATACCTGGTTTTCAGCTGTTCCAACTCGTTTCCAAATAGAAATTAACTGGAACACACTACAGTAATCTCAAGAAAGGGAAAACTATGCCTTAAAAGATACCAAGAAGTCAGCGTGGTACCCAGTTGAAATCTTTTGACCTTAGTGGGAATCCATTCTGTTTGCACTAAAAGCCTTACTTGCTGTATTCAGAGTCTCTCTTAACTGTGAGTGTTTCTGTAGTACTTTACTTTTTCCACTAGTGCACAGAGAGAGAAAGATTATTTTAATAGTTGGTTTCATGGAGGTGATGAAGGTTGGGAGATTAAGAGGGGGGAAATGATTTTTACTGGCAGCTATATTCCCTCTTTGTTCTATTTTCTTTAACAAAGGGATAAAACCTAGCAAAAGTGTACATTAATTGGAAGACTCATATCTATATGTGACATGTCCCAACTACTGTCTGCTAACTAGTTAAAATTGTAAAGTTACAGAAACTCAGTTGAGGGGTAAGTGTGCTTGGCTCACACACCCTGCACCCTGCCACCTCGGCAATGCGCCAGTGTGGGGCACTGGGGACTTTTAACCCTTGGATTGCTCTCTTTGACCTGTGCATACATTCTTAGTGTAAAAGACATTTCAGGCCTGAGTGCGTTCAGGTCTGAGCAACTATGTGAATGAAGTAATAGCAATGGACCACAGTGAGACATGTCTTGGGGTTTGCAAAACAAGAATTCTGTCTCTTCTTTAATAATGTCACAGACTTTTTTTTTAAAGGCGAGACTAACAGGTTGTAATTTAATGGCATGTTTTATTTAGGAAGGAAGGTAAATTTGTGCTTGCACGGGAATCATTTTGTATTACTTTTGCTAATACCCAGTTGAAGCTAAAAAGCAACTATATGAATTCTGTGAATTAATTTATAAGTAAGAATGTTATACAGCTTTGGAAATACATGCATCTTATGAATCATAGTCTTATATAGCAGGATCAACGCTGTGTATTAAAGTGTTGTTATATGGAAAGTATTTAACACATTCAGTTTTTGATTTCAAACGTGAATTGTTTTAACATAACACAGTATTTTAATCAAACCTAGTTGTTTCTATGAACACCTACCTGCTCTGAATTGTACATTGACTTACTGAAGAACAATGTTCATTTTTGTCCCAGTAAATTGAGACTGCTTGTATACTTTCAGAAAAATATGTGAATTTATAAAGATTTTGTAGATACTTGTCCTTTTGTGCTAGTGTCATTTATTTTACTCTAGGTTGTTTTCAGTTAAGTATATAGTTTCCTGGATTTTTGGCCAAATCAGAGCTCTATTTACAAGGTATCTGTGCCAGGCATGGTGGCTCACACCTGTAATCCCAGCACTTGGGGAGGCCGAGGTGGGCAGATCAGATCATGAGGTCAGGAGTTCGAGACCAGAACATGGTGAAACTCCGTCTCTACTAAAAAAAATAAATAATACAAAAATTAGTCAGGTGTGGTGGCAAAAGCCTGTAATCCCAGCTACTTGGGAGGCTGAGGCAGGAGAATCACTTAAACCTAGGAGGTGGAGGTTGCTGTGAGCCGAGATTGTGCCACCACACTCCAGCCTGGGTAACAGAGTGAGACTCTATCTCAAAATAAATAAAAGGTAGCTAACATTTCAGGGGACTAATCTTTTCTCTTTCTTTGGGTACATGCTGGCATCAGCTGCTGTAGAAGACTAGAACATTTTTCGGAGATGGGTCGTGCTATTTCTTCTCATAGCCGGCATAAACCTGCAGGACTAAATCGCTTACCTTATATGGTGCACAGTTCCCTTATCTCCTGGAACATATCCTGCCATTCATTTGGTCGCCTTATATCTGAACCTTAGTGTTTGTTTGTGAAATTTTGCCACTTTGTAGAAGTAAAAGAAAAATGACACTTATGTTAGTTTTTTATTGCTGCATAACAAATTACCACACACTTAGTGGCATAAACAAAACCCATTTATTATCTCACAGTTCTGTAGTCAGAAGCCTAGAATAGCATGGGTGGGTTCCCTGCTTCGAGCTTCACAAGGCTAAGTGTTGGCTGACTGCTTTCTCATCTGGAGCTTAGTGTCTTCTTTCAAGCTCATTTCTGTTATTGGCAGGATTCACTTCCTTGCTGTTACTGAGCTGAGGTCCTTGTTGTTTGCTTGCTGGCTGTCAGCTAGGGGCTGCTCATAGCTTTTAGAGGCCCTTCATATCCTCGCCACAGGCTCCTATCTATCTATCTATCTATCTATCTATCTATCTATCTATCTATCATCTATCATCTATCTATCTTCAAGGCAGCAATGGCATGTTAACTCCTTTTCCCACTTGGAATCTCTGTGACTCCCTCCAGTGGGAGAAAACTCTGCTTTTAAAGAACTTACATAATTAGGTTAGACTCACGGGATAACCTTCCTTATGACTAACTCAAAATCAAATGATTTGAGACCTTCATTACATTTGCTAAATTCCTTTGCCATGGAAAATAAAAGAATTACAGATGTAATATCAGGAAAGGATATTGGGGAACATCTTAGAAATCTGCCTACAACACCTTCTATAAAACCTTAAGATGCTTGAGGCTTGGAGTTTGCAGCATCTCTTGCAGCTAAGATATAGTTAGCTATGTTACAGGAAATGCCAGTCAGATACCTCTATTGTAGGATATACCAATCAAATACCTCTTTCCTGGATTTTCACTCAAACAACTAGTGATGGAAGAGGAAAGACAGACAGAGTACCATCCCTGGAAGTAGCAGGATGCATCCTCTTCTTTGCTCCATCCCCTATCCCAAATCGCTGCTGCATTTTCCCTAGGCTTTGGCAAGCACCAGAGAGGCAGAGCTACTTGGTGGACTTGACTTGCAGTGCTACAAAATAATCCAGGTCAGAGTTAGTACCATTAACAATAACACTTGTCATGGATTTGGTCTCTAAAGGGCTTACTCTGATGTGGAAGTATGAATCTGAAAGATCTAATGCTTTGCTTTCTGGGTATCCAGTATATTAAAGACCTGGAAGAAGAAAACACATCCTGTCTCTGGAAGAAACTAGCATCATCAGAAATAAGAGTTCTCAGTTATTTCTAAAAGCAAATTATCAAAGTTTCAGTCAACATTGAAACATGGCATTGTGATCCAGAAGAAACAAACACAGGGTCTACTCAAAACACATTTCAAATACAATTAATGTAGGTAGGTTTAGAATAAATGAATTAAAAAAATGTCAAGCAAAGACCAATCCCCCCCCCTCAAAAAAAAAAGCTGGACTGGCTATACTATTATCAGACAAAGCCTTCAGAGCAAAGAAAATTATCAGGGACAAAGGGGGACACTATATAATGATACAAGGGTCAGTATGCCAAGAAGACATAAAAACCTTAAATGTGTATGCAGCAAGTAATAGAGCTTTAAAATACATGAAGTACAAACTAACAGAACTAAAGGGAGAAAACAAACAGACAAATGACAATATAGTATTAAGACTATATAACAGAATACCAAGACCTGGAATATAACTGACATTTACAGTACACTACCCAACAATGTAAGATTATTAATTTTTTAAATACAGCTAAGAATATGGTTTTTCAACCATATTCTGAGTCATACAGCAAACTGACCAATGTACAAGAACTGAAATCATACAAAGTATTTTCTCTGACCATAATGGAATCAAACTAGAAATTAATCATAGAAAGACAAAAAAATTTCCAAACACTTGGAACTTAAAACAGCACACTCCTAAATAATCTGTGTATTAAAGAGAAAAATATATAAAGAGGGAAATATACATTGGCTAAAATGACATGAAAATACAAAAAATACACATAGGATGCAGCTAAAGCAGTGCTTAGAGAATTTATAGCACAAAAAGCTTATATTAGAAATCTAATCTTTCACCTCCAGAAATAATGAGAAAATAAACCCAAAAAAGCAAAAAGGAAATAAGGTTTTAAATGTAGAAATCTGTAAAATTGAAAATACCAGAGAGAAAAATCTATGAAACATAGTTCTTTGAAAAATGAATATAGTTGATACACCTTCTAGCAATACTGACAAAAAATAAAATTATGAATGTCAAAAAGATATCATTACAGATCCCACATTACAGACAAAAAATAAAGGGCTATTACAAGAAACAATTTTTTTTTACTGCTTCCCAGGCTTCTGATCAATACAAAAAAAATCTTTCCATACATAAATTTAACAATTTAGAGAAAATGAACCAATAAAACCACAAACTACCAAAACACTGAATAATCTCATAATTACTAAATTCATAATTTAAAATAATTTATGAAAAAATCTCCAACTGTAAATGGTTTTGCTGGAAAGTTCTACAACCATCTAAAGAATTAACAGCAATTATGCATAATCTCTTCCAGAAAACATAAGAGGAAGACAACAGTCCCCAACACATTTTGTGAGGCCAGCATTACATTATTAAAACATAAGCTACTATAGATCGGTATTCTTCATGAATAGAGAGACAAAAATCTTCAGCATGATACTGCCAAAACCTATCCAAAAATATATTTTAAAAATTACACACTGAGACCAAGTGGGGTTTATTACAGGAATGCAAGGATTGCTCAATATTTAAAAATCAATTGATTTAATTCCTGTGGTTTGAATGTGTCCCATAAATTTCATGTGTTGAAACTTAATATCAAATTCATATGTTGATTGGAAGTGGGGCCTCTGGAAGGTAATTTTAAGCTTAGATAAGTTAATCAGGGTTAAGTCCCTATGATGGGACTGGTGGCTTTATGAGATCTGAGATGGCACACACTCTCTTGCTCTCTAGTAATGTGATGTCCTCCACCATTTGTGACACAGCAAGGCCTTCACTAGATGCTGGCACCTTGGTCTTGGACTTAAGAACTGTAAGCAAAAAATGTATTTTCTTTTTAAAAAGTTATTTATTATACTTTAAGTTCTGGAGCACATGTGCAGAACATGAATGTTACACAGGTACACATGTGCCATGGTTTGCTGCCCCCATCAACTCCTCATCCACATTAGCTATTTCTCCTAATGCTATCCCTCCCCCTTCTCCTCACCCTCCAACAGGCCCAAGTGTATGATGTTTCCCTCCCTGTGTCCATGTGTTCTCATTGTTCAACTCCCACCTATGAATGAGAAAATGCAGTGTTTGGTTTTCTGTTCTTGTGCTAGTTTGCTGAGAATGGTTTTCAGCTTCATCCATGTCCCTGCAAAGGACATCAACTCATCCTTCACAGTATTCCATGTATATATGCCACATTTTATCCAGTCTATCACTGATGGGCATTTGGATTGGTTCCAAGTCTTTGCTATTGTGAACAGTGCCACAATAAACATATATGTACATATGTCTTTATAGTAGAGTGATCTATAATCCTTTGGGTATATACCCAGTAAGGGGATTGCTGAGTCAAATGGTATTTCTATTTCTAGATCCTTAGGAATTGCCACACTGTCTTCCACAATGGTTGAACTAATTTACACCTTCAACAGTGTAAAAGCATTCCTATTTCTCCACATCCTCTCCGTTATTTCCTTTTTAATGAATGCCATTCTAACTGATACGAGATGGTATCTCATTGTGGTTTTGATTTGCATTTCTCTAATGATGAGCATTTTTTCATATGTCTATTGGCTGCATAAATGTCTTCTTTTCAGAAGTGTCTGTTCATATCCTTCACCAACTTTTTGATAGAGTTGTTTTCAGCAGTTTGTCAGATGCATAGCTTGCAAAAAATTTTCTCCCATTCTGTAGGTTGCCTGTTTACTCTGATGATAGTTTCCTTTGCTGTGCAGCAGCTCTTTAATTAGATCTCATTTGTCAGTTTTGGCTTTTGTTGCCATTGACTTTCATGTTTTATTCATGAACTCTTACCCATGCCTATGTCTTAGATGGTATTGCCTAGGTTTTTCTAGGGTTTTTATGGTTTTAGGTCCTAGTTTAAGTCTTTAATCCATCTGGAGTTAGTTTTTGCATAAGGTGTAAGGAAGGGATCCAGTTTCAGCTTTCTGCATATGGGTAGCCAGTTTTCCCAACACAATTTATTAAACAGGGAATCCTTTCCTCATTGTTTGTTTTTGTCAGATTTGTCAAAGATGAGATGGTTGTAGATGCGTGGTGTTATTTCTGAGGCCTCTGTTCTGTTCCCATGGTCTATGTATCTGTTTTGTTACCAGTACCATGATGTTTTGGTTGCCGTAGCCTTGTAGTATAGTTTGAAGTCAGGCCTTGTAGTATAGTTTGTAGTAGAGTTGGAAGTCTGACTTCAAAGCTGATGCCTCCAGCTTTGTTCTTTTTGCTTAGGATTGTCTTGGCTGTGCAGGCTCTTCTTTTGTTCCATATGAAATTTAAAGTTTTTTTCCCATTCTGTGAAGAAAGTCATTGGTAGCTTGATGGGGACAGCATTGAAGCTATAAATTAATTTGGGCAGTATGGCCATTTTCACTATATTGATTTTTCCTATCCATGAGCATGGAATGTTTTTCTATTTGTATGTGTCCTCTCTTATTTCCTTGAGCAGTGATTTGTAGTTCTCCTTGAAGAGGTCCTTCACATCTCTTGTAAGTTGTATTCCTAGGTATTTTATTCTCTTTGTAGCAATTGTGAATGGGAGTTCACTCGTGATTTGGCTCTGTCTGTTATTGGTGCAGAGGAATGCCTGTGATTTTTGTACATTGATTTTGTATCCTGAGACTTTGCTGAAGTTAACAGCTTAAGGAGATTTTGGGCTGAGATGATGGAGTTTTCTAAATATAAATCACATCATCTGCAAACAGAGACAATTTGACTTATTTTCCTATTTTAATACCCTTTATTTCTTCCTCTTGCCTGACTGCCCTGGCCAGAACTTCCAGTACTATGTAGAACAGGAGTGGTGAGAGACAGCATCCTTGTCTAGTGCCAGATTTCAAAGGGAATGCTTCCAGTTTTTGCCCATTTGGTATGATATTGGCTGTGGGTTTGTCATAAACAGTTATTATTTTGAGATACGTTTCATCAATAACCCTTGTGCTTCCTGGTTGAGGTGACGCCCTACCCTGCTTTGGCTCATCTTCTGTGGGCTGCACTCACTGTTCAGCTAGTCCCAGGGAGATGAACTGGGCACCTCAGTTGGAAATGGAGGACTCACCCACCATCTGCATTGATCTTGCTGGGAGCTGCAGATTGGAGCTGTTCCTATTCAGCCATGTTGCCAGCAATCTGAAAAATGTATTTTCTTTACAGATGACCCAGTTTTTGATATTCTGTTACAGCAACAGAAATGACTAAGATAGCAATTCACAATATTAACAAGCTAAAAAAAAATCATATGGTTATTACATCAATTGATGCAAAAACATTTGGAAAAGCAAACTATGGCTAAAAGTCATCTTCAATATTGTTTTATGCCATTTAAAATTTTGTAGTTATTAATGCGTATCTGTCAAAAGGAGCTTTTTGAGACAGGGTCTTGCTCTGTTGCCCAGGCTGGAGTGCAGTGGCTCATTGCAGCCCTGACCTCCCAGGCTCAAGCAATCTTTCCACCTCAGTCTCCTGAGTAGCGGGGACTACAGGCACATGCTATCATGCCTGGCTCGTTTTTGTAAACTTTTGTAGAGACAAGGTTTCACCATGCTGCCCAGGCTGGTCTTGAACTCCTGGGCTCAAATGATCCACCTGCCTTGGCCTTCCAAAGTGCTGAGATTATAGGCATGAGCCATTAGACCTGGCTAAAAGGATGTTTTATTTAATTTTGTTAAACTAATTTAAAATTTTAAAATATTTAGAGATCTAGTATGTTGGCTTCCATTTTTTTTTTTAACTAATATAAAAAGACAGGAATGTAAGGTCCATTTTTATTCTTATTCCAGACACCACAAAAACATTAGGTCTGTTGTGCCTTTGCTGGAAAAACCAAGAAAAAAAATTGGCTTCTAGAACAAGTAAACATAATGAAACTCTCTCATTTAACAAGAGAAACAGCCATTAAGAGAAAGTGAGGTGAATGGAAGCTATGGGAAAGATTAAGAATTGAAATATTTAACATAAATGTACAGCTAGAAGGGCCTAAAAGATAAAAGTCTCCAAGGAATCACTTTTTCATTAAATTAAAGCTTTGTTAAAATTAATTGTATTTCCAACCACAATGTTCACTGTGTAAAGGTAACATAATATACAAGGACTCAGAAATAGAAAAATACAACTTGAAAATTTATATCAGACCATTAAGATATGAATCAAATTTAAGAACCAGAAAAAAAGGTAGTAACAATTTCAAAGTTCCCTATCATCCACAGTAGATTGGTTCTACAGTGCTTCCATATCAACTGTTTTCCTTATCTCTGACTTTTCCAATACCAGTAATATTTTTTCTTATGTCCCATTCTTCACCTCATGACGAATATACAACCTCTTGCCTTCATAACTATGTAAAACTGGTGCTAGTCTCTCCTGGCACTTAATAACACTGGCTTAACTCTTACACTGTACCAACCAAGTCAAGAGCAGCAGCACATCTGGCCTTTATAAATGTCAAGGAATGTAAATAGTAACTTTCTGGATCTCTAAAATTAATTAGTAATCCTCCTTCTCCCTAGTCAGATACAGCCTTAAAACCCCAGTCATTTGACATATGAGATAAAAAATCAAAACCCACACAGAAATACATAAGATAACTAAGGAAAACAGCAAACAACACAGGAAAAGATGCTCATCATTAATCACTTTAGAAATACAAATTAAACCCACAATGAGATATGACTCCTCATTCACTAAAGGCTAAAACTAAAACAAAAGCTAAAAATACCAAGTACTGGCAAGGATGTGGAAAACTCTGACCCACCCCCTACATTGCTGTTGGGAATGTAAAATTTCAGCCAATTCTGAAAACGGTTTAGCAGTTTCTTATACAAACACACTTACCATATAATACCTTAAGCTTAGGAATTTACCCAAGAGAAAAGAAAACATATAACCACACAGACTTGTATACATTATGTTCATAGCAGCTTTATTCATAAGAGCAAAAAAACAGAAAATAACTCAAATGTCCACCAATTGGTAAATGAATTAACAAACTGTGGTCTGACCATAAAATGCAAATACTACTGAACGATTAAACACGAACTAACTCCTAATACATGTAACAATATCAGTATCTCTAAAGTATTATGTTAAGTGAAAGAACATGGACACAAAAGACTATGTCTGACTCTGATTATCTGAAATTCTAGAAAAGGCAAAACAAATGTGACAAAAAGCAGTTCAATGGGTTGCCAGTGGGTAGAAGTGGGGGCAAGGGATTGACTACAAAGTGGAAAAAGGGAAATTTTTAGGTGAAAGAAATGTTCTATATCAAGATTGTGGCAGTGGTAATTACATGACTATGTATTTGACAAAATTCACTGAATTATATACTTAAATTGGTTAATTTTATTATATATAAAATAATACCTTAAAATTTATTATAAAACCTAAAGTTTATATATATCAAAATGGAACAATGGTAACATGATTTACTTTATATACTACATTTCCAAATATTCTCCAGTGAGATGTACTGTTTTTAAAATCAGAAAATCCCATTAAAAACAATCAGCATATGATAAACATGAGTATACATGATCACAATGATTTATAAATAAATACAAACTCAGAGCTAAGAATAGAAGTAAATTTGCCACCATTTACATTGGGTAAAGAAGTACTAAAATCCCTCCTAAAGCTTTTGTATAATGAATAACTTTTAGGGGAAAACTTTGTTTTAAAAATGCAGTAAGGATAGAGAATGCCTTTCAATAATTGGTGTAAGTTCATCCAGAGCTTTTGCCCAAATTAATGAATTAGGAAGGTATCACATGTGCTCAATATTCAAAGATGCTTTTGAAAGATTATTCAGTAGTTTATTTCTTTTGCTTTTTTCTGGTAAGTTTCTGTTTCAGGTTTCTTTTTTTCAAGAGTTATTCTCTGTATTGCTCAAAATGATGAAACAAACAGATTTTCCTTCTTAACTTAATATCTTAATCTTTAAAACCACAAAAGAACAAACAGTTCTTAAACCTATTTTCTACTCAATAATGCCCTATTTTGTAAACAAAAGAAACAAAATGTAAGTAGCACCTTGGATTAAAATTTCCATCCTGATCAGCTGTACAGAAGACAGAAATTGTAGGTAACAATAACTGCTTTAATCTCTGCGAACACCTCATCAAGTAAATAATTCCTCCAGAACGTTTTTCACATTCATATGGGAATTAAACATTGGTTTGCAAACACAGAACCAACTAACAATCTTTTTTACATAATCTCTAAATCTTTTCTTCCAAGACCATTTTGGCCAACTGACTTGATTTAAACTGGATAATAAAAGCAAGGGGAAAAAAAGCACAAACATAAACTTTCTTACACAGCAAGAAGGACCAGATGGTCACCTCAACTTTAGAGGCAAAACCAGTGTGTTATATTATGACATGACTCTAAGGCCAGAATTCAGTGAGACAGATCACTTTTAGAAGACCTGCCAAGATAATGGACTTGGAACATAACAGGTTATGTACATTCCCAGGATTGGGAGCAGTACCCAAACAAGTGCTGTTAATGTATCACTGTAGCATTATCAATACATCCCAGTCATTGTATGATACTCTAACTCCTTTGGTTTCCTTGCATTTATTGGAAGGCACATTAAAATTTGCATTTTTTTAGAGTGCAGCAAAATGCTTTTCCTTTTTCTTTCTGCAGCATGTCCAGCACTTTTACACTTCTGTCAGACATATAGGTTAAAACTCTTACATTGCAAAATCAATAGTATAATACTCAGTGATGGATAGGGTATGTTTCAGATTAATATCCTTTTTACCAGGTTAAAAATACCCTACTAGTGGCTGGGCGCAGTGGCTCACCCCTGTAATGCCAGTACTTTGGGAAGCTGAGGTGGGTAGATCGCTTGAGCCTAGGAGTTCAAGACCAGCCTGGGCAACATGGTGAAATCCTGTCTCTACAAAAACTACAGAAATTATCTGGGTATGGTGGTGCATACCTGTAGTCCCAGCTACTCAGGAAGCTGAGGCAGGAGGATCACTTGAACTCAGGAGGTGAAGGCTGCAGTGAACCAAGATCACACCACTGCACTCCAGCCAGGGTGACAGGGCAAGACACCGTCTCCAAATATAAAACAACAACAACAACAAAACAACAAAACCAGCAAAAAACTAACAATATCCTATTTAGTGGCTTAAAAAATTGAAGGCTTATTGTATCAAAATAAGTCCACATGTAGAACAGTTCTACAATGGGTTAATTCTGAAGCTTACCAGCATCATCAAAGACTCTGGTGAGTTCTATCTTTCCACTGAGCCAACCTCAGTCTATGAGTCCGTGTCCCCTTGTGATCATTAGTTGGCTGCAGCAGTTCCAACTATCAGAGTCAGACAAGACAATGTCCAGAGAAAGCAGGATTTCCTCCTCCAAGTCTATTAGTGAGTAAAACATTTCTCAGACACCCCCTTGAAGATCACTAGGACATGTTTATGCACTCATGCCTTATCAATTATTCATAAGGAGGATAAGACCACATGTGATTAGCTTAGAACAGCAAGATTCACTCTTGGGGAAAGGGTCCAACATACCCGGGCACAAAGCCGTGCAGACGGGAACACCTGAATAAGCAAGCAAGAAGTGAGGGATAAAATGGTTGCTGGCCAGCAATCAACAGTATTTAACACAATCTGATAGGGCTGAAAATATAAAGCATATGTTGTTACACTACCTGCCTTGGCTAAGAAGGTAAGTAGCAATTAACAAAAAAGGGTAGACATTACAAAAATATTTCAGGGACAAATAACAACTAAGATTCAGAGAGTACAGGCACTAGCTAACCTATGTGCTTTACATGCATTAATGTATTTCATCCTCACAACTGTTACCTGTACAGTCGTCCCTCAGTATCTGTGGGGGACTGGTTTCCAACTCCCACCCCTCAAATATCAAAATCCATGAATGCTCAAGTCTTTTATATAAATGGCATAGTATCTGCATGTTACCTAGGAACATCCTCCCATATACTTTATCTCTAGATTATTTATAATACCTAATACAATGTAAATACTATATAAATAGCTGCTAAAACTGTATTGTTTAGGAATGACAACAAGGAAAAAAGGTCTGCACATGTTCAGTACAGACATAACCATTCATTTCTTTTTTCCAAATACCTTCTATCCATGGTTGCTTGAATCCACAGATGTAGAATGCACGGATATGGAGGGTCAACTGTATATTACAGATAAGGAAAAAGAGAGAGAAGCCAAGACATTGACTAAGTGACAGAGCTGAGACTGGAACTGCTCTCCATTGAGAGACTCATGCTCTCAACTGCTGTATTATGCTGCACAGGGTGATGCAAAAAGGGCACATGTTTTCAAAACAGTAAAAATATCAAATGAACCAAGCCAAAGGTGGAAACGTAGAAACCAATCCAAGAAGTTGGCTGATATTTAACATGCTACATTTTATTAAATACTGGGCTTTATTACAACAAATTCATTGACTTCTGATAGCAGTTTCATTTAAAAAAATGTGGCTGTGTTCAAATTCTTACTTGACACTGCTTTTTGGCTGAATATTCTATTTTTACTGGTGGTATCATCAGTCATTATGAGCAAAAAGATTAATTTTGTAAAACAGAACAAAGGAATTTCTCAAGTGGTACAATACTCAATATATATAAAGGGAATATACTCCCAAAGAGTGGGTATGACCACAGCAGAGTATATGATCAGAGAACATATTGCTTTTATAGTATATATATGTATATATATATATAAAATACCTTCATATAACATCAAGTCATGCACATTTAGTCTTTACTACCTACTGAAGGTTTCTACCTTACACATGGGAACTGGTCATGTCCCAGGGTTTGGCATCCAGCCAAAATTTAAACTATGATGGAGAATAGCTGTCAAATTGGCTTTTCAGACCACCCCTGAAAACTTGTCAGCTGTAATATCCATCCTGGAATCGTGGTGGAAAGTTCCTGGGAGTTGCCTTTTCCTGTGTTTTGATCAAGTCTATAATAGCTGACAGTACTGCACAGTCTCTGGATTTAGTGTCATTCCAGTCTACAGGATGAGGACTTTCAATTTTCTCTTGCAGAAGAATATCTAGTTCCTTTCTTAATTCCTAAGGTTGGAAAAATTACACATGTTCAACAAAGACAGATATCTTATCAAATAACATAATAAATGAAACTGATTTACCTGATACAAGGAGTTTCACAAGCAATGGCTCAAAAACTAAAATATTTAGTGCAATCAACTGAAGTGTGGTTGTAAGTGAACAACTGAAGTGCAGTTAAAATTCACATTGCAATCACACTGAGCCATTTAGAATGGCTGGTTTATTACCATCTCTAAAAACAATTCAGAAAAACCAGAAATCATTTTTTTCAAAATTATTTGCCCTGCTGAAATAGAGCAAGAAATGTTAATATATATAACATTTGGAACCAAACCACATGACCACATGCTAACATGTAGATTAAAGATAATTCCATAAAGTCAGTCACCTTAACAAGATGGGCAATTCTTGCAGGAGACTGAAATATAATCCACTCATCTACAGCAATAGTTTCCTGATCATTATCCTTCTGGATGGAAATATCACCTCCAAAGAACAAGAGACAGTATGGGGAAATCTCTGTGCAGTCATACAAGTATATCTATAATAAAAATTAAAGTGAATTAATACTTTCTGGAGTCTGAAAAGATGACTACATAAATTCAACCATATTAATTAATGAGTACCTCCCTTCTAAAATATTTATTAACCTGCTATTGTAATTACAGAGATTAATTTGTAAGAAATACCATTTTAAATGAGCCATCTTCTTTATTCAGAGAACATAGGTATTTTATATTTTTGCTTCAAACTAAGCACTACTCTTTGAACAAAGTATCTTCTGAGTGACAAAACCAAACCACTAATGTAGCCGGTTATTTTTATATAGTTTTTTATAAATCATCTCAAACTATTGTTCTAAAGAGAAAAATATCAACAGAATCTCCATATGCTGAACAATACTTATAAGGCATACTGACATGCTAACAATATTCTCTATACAATATAAACTCCTGTACCCCATAAAATAGCCAATATTTCTTGAAACCAATTTTCTTTCAGAAAATTATGCAAATCAAATAACTGTCCTAACTAATTAAAATACAAAGATCCATCATGACAGACCTGAAAATAAAAAGTATAAGTTGTTTGAGGGAAAAAGTTACTCATGTCACAGGAATATGAAGCAACAAAAAAGAAAAAATTTGTATATAATTGTTAAAACTATACAATCATAAAAATACAATGAGACTGATAATCAGATCCTTAATTATTTTAAATGTTCACTTACACTGCTTGTTCTCATCTTTAGGTGATAGATAAGCCAGTTGTAGTGAAAGTCTGTTTGCTCCACATTAACAGATTTAGGATGAACAGCAACCAGGCCATCGGTTTTTGTGTAAACTTTTACCCTTTAAAAAAGTTAAAATGCAGTTTTGTTAACAAGAAGTCCCCTAAAGAATTTTTTTTTAAAACTACTTAAAAAACTGATAGAAGGGCTTGGTAAAAACCAAACAAATCCCGGAATATAAAAATAACTCCAGAGAATAATTCAGCTTATTTTTGCAAAAAAAAAAAAAAAAAATTTATATTTGAGGACAGAGCATAATTTTCTTAAAAATATATGAAAAAATGCTATCAAGTATGAATACTTTAAATCATGTAACTAATCTTCTTCTTGCAGGTATAATTACTCAACATATTAGAAAACTGACACAATATTATTTTCCTTAATAATGTTAATGAACACTATACCACTGAAGAATAAAGAACAAAACAAATATCTAAAATAATTTAAGTGATTCACAGCAAGACAAGAGTCTACACATTTTACTATGACAATCATGATATAGATAAATAGCCCTTGATTTACAGAATAACTCTGTAAAATTATCGACTTAAAAATTTTACAGATGAATAAAAAATAAAAGTTAAGAATTCTATTTAAATTCATGTTGACAGTTCTAATTCAATCTCACAATTCCTAGGTCTTTTTTTTGGATAGTCATATACATTTTATCTCAATTTGTAAAACTCTTTAATATTATTCAACAGGGAGATGTTTAATAATTTATTTTAAATAGTTAATTACCTATATTAAATAAAAGCATAAAAGCTAATAATTCACTAATGTTTCCTATTTGTTTTTAGGAGTGTCTCTTTTGAAGTTGTTCTTTCTTTTTTGAGCGGAGTCTCCCTCTGTCACCCAGACTGCAGACTGGAGTGCAGTGGCCTCATCTCAGCTCACTACAGCCTCCGCCTCTGAGGTTCCAGAGATCCTCTTACCTCAGCCTCCCGGGTAGCTGGGATTACAGATATGCATCACCACCATGCCCGGCTAATTCTTGTATTTTTAGTAGAGATGGGGTTTCACCAGGTTGGCCAGGCTGGTCTCAAAGTCCTGACCTCAGGTGATCCACCCACCTAGGCCTTCCAAAGTGCTAGGATTACAGGTGTGAGCCACCATGCCTGGCCACTTTTGAAGTTCTATGAATTCATAATACTTGTACTAAAATCATGAGTCATAGTTATGAATACTTAGAATATGCATAAATAAATAAACCAGAAATTACTTTTTCTCACTTCAAGTCAATTTACCAATGCCATCCTGCAACCCTGCATAACTACAGAAAAAGCTGGCAATTTTTTTTTTTTTTTTGAGACAGGCTGGACTGCAGTAGCATGATCTCCTCTCACCCAGACTGGACTGTAATAGCATGATCTCCTCTCAGTATACAGTGGTGCAATCCTGACTCACTGCAACCTCTGCCTCCTGGGCTCAAGTGATCTGCCAGACTCAGCTTCCTAAAGTGCTAGGATTCCAGCTGTGAGCCACTGTGCCTGGCCCAACAAATTTCAATACAGGACCAGATAGTTAATATTTTAGGGTCTATATTTGAGGCTCTATAATTTCTGTCACAAACATTTAACTCTGTTCGTGTAGAAGGAAAGCAGAATAGACAACATGAAAAAAGAAATGGGCACGGCTGTGTTTCAACAAAAAAATGTACACAAACAAGTTTTTGGCCTATAGGTCAAAATTTACTGACTCCTAGTCTGGACCAAAACAAAGCATCAGTCCAAAGAAAACTATATTTTTTCATAAAGCCCTCCCAGGATGGCAGAGAGGAAAATAAAATGAATTTCAGAGACTCTGTGTTAAGCTACCTGTAAAGTTAGGTACACACTGAAAAAAAATTGGCCAAGTATTGATTTTGAAAAAGTTACTCAGATCACTTAAAATGTTAATACAACCACAATGATTACAATTAATCAGCTACCCATTACCTGTGTGCTTAGAATAGGGTTTCTTGACTTTAGTACTATTGACACACTGTTATGACAACCACAAGTATCTCCAGACACTGTCAAATGTCCCCTTTGGCGGCAAAATCACCCCAGTTGCCAACCATTGCCCAAGAACAATGTCTGCACTTTGGCCTATCTTTAAAGTCTATTTTTTTTTTCCTGTTTATAATCACAGAATGCCAACTTTCATTTAACATCAGTTTAAATATTTTACATGTTACTACACAATAAATTTTAATGCCCACCTATGGAGATGCATTATAGTATTATAAAACCACAATTTCTCCATTGCTACTAAAAATCTACATTGTTTACAATATAGCTGTTAGAAAACATTTGAAATTACTTCCTTAAGACACGTCTATCAAATTAAAAACTCACTCATCCATGCACTGGGTCAGTGACTATTTTAATGACTCAATACAGAATTCTAATCCAGAGTGCCTTCCAAAATAGTAGCAATCATACTATTGGTCATTTGTGACTCTGAGTTTCTCTGTATCCTTTAGGTAGAATGAGCTCATTCTAGCTCATCTTCACTGTTGTCTCCATTTACTACTAAGGACTACCTGTACATACATTATTATACTTTACTTCTCAAAACAGTGAAAATAAAATTTTATTCAAAGAGCTAAGTTATCCATTTTATAAGAGGAAAAAATTTCTGAAACAAAATCTACTCTAAGCAATCTCTATCCAGGCACTGGTATTTATTAACAGGCTGGTTTTTCCAATATCTACATTGGTATCACGTTGTAGCATTCTTTGTGAATAATGGGTGATCAGAGAAACAATTCCAGGATGTGTTGTAAGGGAAAATAATACCATTGCTGAACACAGTTCACCTTCTTTGAAATGATTAAAAGAATAAGAATATAACCAATATATAAGAACACATTTATAATATAAGCCTGGTTACATAAGAGGATTTCAAAAGTTTAAGGAGAGAATTACAAGTAATTCATAATAATCTTCAATGCTTACATTTTTCTTTTTTTACCCAAATTTAGTCGAATTTTAGCAACTTTGGGATATAAACCAGCACAGATGACAGCTTTAATTATCTTCTCATTATCTATGGGGGGTGAGAAGGTAGAGGGAAAAAAGTAAAATACTGATACAACAGACGAAAGATACTTATTTACACTGTGTTTTCTGCTTTACCTGAATTTATATTAGATTCTGGATCTTTAGGATTTCTACTGCTTACAAATCCAGCTCCAAGAAGATGCTCAGCAAACTGTCCTTTCATATTATGCAGCATCTAGGGAGGAATGGCAGCAAATAGAACTAGAATCTCTCTCACACAATGCGGATATCAAATATACACTAATACATAAATTGAGTTGTAAGCTATCCCTGCTTTATGAAAACACTTTTGCAAACAGGTGTTAAAGTAAGGGTGGGCAAACTATAAAAGCTGTTTTTGTCAATAAAATTTTACTGGAACACAGCCATACCCATTCACCTACATGTGGTTGCTTTTGCACTACAATGGCAGAGGTCAATGCTTGTAACTGAGATCATATGGCCTGTAAGCCTAAAATATTACCTGACTGTTCACAGGAAAAGTTTGCATGCTGTAAAGAATAACCTCTGATGTTTAAGGATTACTCCATTTTGCAAAAGACTAACACAATTTTTAAAATTATTCTCCACCGCCATTTTAAAAAAATATAGAAAAACATTAAAAAAAAATCAACATCCATATTTCTATTACTGAGCATATGGTTAACAATGGCATGTAAGCTTAAGGTTTGTTTTTTGCTTTTTTGAGGAAAAAATGATACACGGCTTATTATAAAGCATACAAGTAATACAGAAAAGTACTTCCTTTGTCTCAATGGAATAAACAAGATTGCAGACACCCACTAAGCATATATACTGATAGAAGAAATGTATCCTAACAATGGAATCATAATACAGAAATAATTAATTTTATTAATAAAATAATAAAATTAACAGTTCAATTTAAAGAAAAGTTAAAAATAGAAATGAAAGTGAATGACCAGATGAATCTTAAATTTTCATAATCACAAGAAACATTTCCTAAGGAATTCCTATTAGATATTATGCAACATAAAGTTGGTTCTACGTAAGTATATATCCCTTGTATGAAAGATGTGACTTTGGTTTCCCCACCTAATTTTCATTACACCTAACTTTCTTAGACATCTCCTGGTTTTTACTGTCATTATTTTATATTGTTTAGGATAATAATCTTTACATTCTATTTTGCACATATAATTCCTACCACCATTTTATTAGCTCTATATTTAAATAATTCTGAAGCATACTACCAGCTGATTTAGCATGCACTTTCCATTCCTGAAATCTCCACTGTGGTTTCCCTTTTAATTAATAGCATCTCACCATTAATGGGCTTTTCAAGAAGAGCTCAGGGGTATAGTATTTCTTGAGCATGTTGTTGAATGCTTGTTTTTCTCTACACCTGAATTCATATCCTGACAGGACATGACATTCTCAAACACTTTGATTCAGTTACCTTTTCATACTTCTGCTCATTTCATTTTTTCCATTTCAAAGAAATTTTCTTATGTACGTCTCTAAATAAATATGCAATTACACAGGATTTCTATGCAGACACTAATATCTACTGTTATCATGATGGATCAGTACTATCTTGTTGTCTTTAAGATTTTACTTACTGCTTTAATTTTCTTTTTTCAGGTACATCCGTAAACTGATTACTTCAAGCTTTTTTCCTATGGCAATAACTTGTTTTTAAGGAATGTCCATTCTATTCTTTGTGATTTTCTTTTAATCTTCAATTTGTTTTCTTAGCTCAGGAGTCTTTTCATTCACTCTGTTGGTTTATTTTCTAACCTTTGTTTTGCTGAATTCATATTCTTATTAGCTATTCCGTATTATGAAACAGTTGTAAGGTGTTTTCTATTGAAACACAGTATTCCATTCTTTTTTATTCTTTTCTTTCAGAATTGTGGTGATTCTTTTTTTTCCATTTTGCTAGTGACTAGGCACTTCTGATTTGGTATGCTAGATTTTTTTGTTTACTACTTTGTAGATTTGTTAAAGGTCCAGTATCAGGGTTCATGTCACACAGCTGGAGTGTATGTGTACTGGGAGAAGATGAGGATATTTCTATTCCCACTGGCTTCAAATCTCTAGTTCAGTGTAGTCTGAAATGTGATGGCATATGCCCTCTTTATTTTCTTCTGTTTTACAAATTCTTGCCTGCAGTGTTTCACTATACTAAACCAGAAAACTTACAGATATCTATCCTATTTGATACTTTTCAACAGATTTTAGGAGTGTTAGCAAAAATTCTCAGTTTGAATCATCAAAATGGCAACCAGAATGTGGGAACAGGAACAGAAATTGAACCTTACTGTGCTTTGCTGTTATACTCGAACTGGGGTTTCTTTTCTCTGCCATTAGGTTGTTGTACACCTTATGTTGTTATACACCTTTACTTGTTCTGTTACAGGTGATTTAAGAAGGATCCCCCATTATTTTGTGTGGATATACAAATATACACAATTTCTATCTATTTGACTTTTTGCTATAGATCTTACTGTACAAAATGGATACATATATTCTCTAATCTAGCATATATTATAGTTATTGCAAAACATTCACCATTACCTGCAGTGTGTTTGAAGAGAGAAAATATTCCCAGCAATAGTCCTTTTCGTATCTGAAACCACGTCGCCTAGCTTCTTCCCAGCCCTATAGGGCAAAGAAATGAAGAATCTATATTGTTCCCCAAGACCAAGATTACTGTTGGTTTCCCTCTTTTAGTGAAAGCTTAACCTTTTTCTAATATTTAATTTCTTTGTAAAAAATTCAAAGAATTTTATAATTGAAAAACTAAAAACACATATGCTCCCCATGATCCTAATCCTTAAGAGATAACCACCACTAAAGTTCCAAAGCTTTATATGATTAAGTATATATAGTAATATATTATGTATTTTACACAAAATGGCATCCAAACTGTACATAATACACTAATCAAAAAGAGCACACTACCACACTGACTTAAATGCTATTACAGATTTTCAAATTCACAAATTTTCTTTAGTTTGCTTTTCTTTAGAGGAGTGAAATGGGGAAAAAGGAAAGACAAGCTGAATAAGCTCAAAGAAGAAAACATGAACTTTCCCATAACATGCCATACTAAACAGAATGCAGAGCTAGAGAAAAAAGATACTGCCTCTAAAAACGAAACTACATTTAAATTTTACCAAGATAGGTGATAAATGTACACCTATACACCTGGCTTTTGGGAGCAGAAAATGTCTCCCTAATCTTAACTATGTAGATGATTATGATCATCTATTACATGTTAAATCTGAATACAGGGTAGTTTATTAATAATAAAGAGACTGTCAGGAGTGTTAATAAGCCAAAGACACAAGGAAATTATTAAATACAAAATTTTAAAATAAACTATTCATTTGTTCATTGTTGCCAAAAACCACTATTTCCCCAAAAGGGTAAATGTAATGAGCTATTACAAAATTGAAAATGAATTATAACTTTTTTCAAATGTTCACTAAATTTAAACATTCTCAGCAATTTACTCCTTATACTCATGATAATAGAGACTTTGTTTTTCTGTTTCTTTTGAGATGGAGTCTCACTGTCACCCAGGCTGGAGTGCAATGGCATGATTTCAGCTCAATGCAACCTCCATGCCCCCAGGGTTCAAGCTATTCTCCTACTTCAGCCTCCTGAGTAGCTGGGATTACAGGCACCCGCCACCAAGCCCACTAATTTTTCTATTAGTAGTAGAGACAGAGTTTTGACATGTTAACCAGCCTGGTCTCGAACTCCTGACCTCAGGTGATCCACCTCCCTCAGTCTCCCAAAGTGCTAGAATTACAGGCGTGAGCCACCATGCCCGGCCTTATGATAATATAGATTTCAAAAGGTTAAATATGCTCTTATTCTATTATTTGCATTTCACTTGTATAAACTGTCATAATCCAGAACAAGATTTTTTTTTTACCTTAAATGCATTCACAACTGTTAAGTGATCACTTCTAGTATCCTTTGCCAATTCCTTTCTTCTTGCATCTGCAATCTTTTCTTTTCCCTTAAAATACAGCAAACATAGGCAATTTAAATTGCTCTGATGCTATAACAGAGAACAGCAGTCTAATAAAACGTTAATAAAAAATATATCTAAGCAACTGCTGTTCGTATATGAAATAACTAGGTTTTACTTCCATTTTTCTTACCAATGGAATGACAAATGGATCTTTGAAACTGAGACTAGCAGCAATAGTGAGTACTGGGTCTAAGCAGCAGAACAGAGCTCCAAAAAGAATCATTTTTCCAATATGTGGCTCAACGGGTAATCGTGCCAAGTGGACTCCAAGAGGTGTCAACTCTTCTTGTTTATCCAAAGCATTCTGTAAAAAAAAAAGTGTGTGTTTAAAACAGACCCTGTAGAGCATTACATTTAAAACAATTTTAGCTTGCTTTAAAATGAATAACAACTCACTATTCTCTCTCCTAAGCCCAAATGCCCGAATATTGTCCAGCTTTAGTTTTCTCTACCAAAACATAAGTTGTGAGGTCAGCAAAGGTTACAAACTTATTTAAACAAAACCAAAATTAATGTACAACTTGGCTTTTCTGTGTTAAGAAATATCAGAAATGACAACAAAAGACACACTATTATACATTTAGAATGAATAATACATACTCTTTAGATTCTAGTAGTTTAGGTGACACGAGACAGAAAAGCAAAAGAAAAAGGACATATTTAAAACCCTAGAAAATGGGAGTGACTTCTGCTGATTCCCTAGGTCATCTGGCCCAAGCAACCCACTGTGGATAGCTAGATAAGTAGCCTGAAGATACCATGGAATTAACAAAGAATTACAAGTCAAGGGGTTAGGGAATGACAGACATCTAGGGAGGTTAGTGTAGAGGCTGGGGCCTCTTTTCCTGGCAGAAAGGAACATAAATCCTTGCTGACAAATGCTACCCTCATCCCAAGCTTCAAATTTTTATCTACAAAGAATTTTGTAAACAGAATTTCCAGTGCACAATTAAAATAACTAGGCACACAGATGCAAACAGGAAAAAATAATAAAAGAACCCATAAGCATCCCATCAGACACAGATTTTTCCTTTTCTCTAAAAGTGGTCTTTAAAAAATAATAATAATAAGAGTTTTTTTCCTCCCATCAGACATCAAAATGTCCCATCAGACATTTTTGGAGAAAAAAACCCTTATTATTATTATTTTTTAAAGACCTCTTTTAGAAAAAAGGAAAAAAACCATAAAACCCTCAATTTGTTTTCTGAACCTAGAATACCTTGATGTCTAAATTTTACAAGGACATCTGAAGAAAACTAAATAAATATGAAAACCAAAAAACAAAATAATAGCGAACTGAATGCTAGCAAGTTAGGTTTACTCCAAGAATAAAAATTTATTTAATATTTGAAACATAATGTAACTGAATACATGAACCAACTAAAAAAGTCATACTATAATCTCATCAGAAGCAGAAGACAGTTGTAAAACTGGTTATCCATACAGGATAAAAATTTCTTAGTAAACTTAACGTAATAAGAGCTTACACACACACAGCAAATCAACAAACATTATACTCTCAATGACTTGCTGATGGCTTTTCCTTTCAGAAGAACAAAACAAGAATGCACACTATCATATCACTTCTGCTTAACATGTATTAAGGGTCCCAGAGACATGAAAAAGAATAAATAAAATTGTAATTATTTAAAAATGTGTCTGTATATGCAGAAAAAAAAGTTATTCAAATAAGGGGACTTTACAGCATTAATGAATACAAAGTCAGTATTCAAAAAGCAACTTTATTTCTGTATTATCAGAAGCAAAAGATGAAATATTTAAAAGCAGAATCCAAAAATAATCACTAACCTAGAAGACTGGTGGTATTTTTGGATTCTGCTTTTAAATATTTGAAATCTAAATTATTTTAAATTTTAAAAAATCTAAAGACACATAAAACCCAAACAAAGAAAACTCTAAAATACTGAGACTAAATACCCAAATAAACAGAGGACTAGATGATAATCTTTTTGTTAAGACTCTATACTGTAAAGATGTCAGTTCTCCCCAAACTGATTTATAAACTGAATTCAATCAAAATCAAACTCCCAAGATTCTCAAATGCATTTGGAAAAAAAAAAACACCAGGAAGGGCGAAGACACTCTGTTTTAAAAAAAGTTTACTATTATTATTATTATTTTTTTTAGAGATAGGGTCTTGTTCTGCCATCTGGGATGGAGCAGTGACATAAGCACAGCTTACTGCAACCCTCAAACTCCTAGGCTCAAGCAATCCTCTAGAGTCAAGGTATTCTTAAAAAGAATGAAAGGGGGCTGGGCGTGGTGGCTCACGCCTGTAATCCAAGCACTTTGGAGGCCAAGGCGGGTGGATCACCTGAGGTCAGGAGTTCAAGACCAATATGGTGAAACCCCATCTTTAAAAAAAAAAAAAAGAATGAAAGGGAGTGATTTGTTCTACCAGAAAGCAAGATTTATCATAAAGCTAGAGTACTAAGACAAGGTGATACCAACTCAGGAGAGAAATACAGGCCAACAGATGAGAAATATGCCTAGAAACAGATACACAAATCCATTGACCCTGACCTATCAAAGAATGTAGAACAAGAAAAAAGAGATGAACTTTTCTATAAATGGTGCTCAGTCAATGCTCTACACATGTAAAAACTTTTATTTTTACCTCAACCCCAACACACATCAACTGCAGATGCATTATAAACAAAAACAATGAAAATTTTTTAAATGTATCTTTATGACCTCAGGAAAAGACTTATTAAAGGGCAAAAAGCAATCACCTTTGAGACTGATATTTGACTGCATTAAAATTAGGAATTTAGGCTAGGAGTGGTGGCTCATGCCTGTAATCCCAACACTTTGGGAGGTTGAGGCAGGTGGATCACTTGAGGTCAGTAGTTCCAGACCAGCCTGGCCAACATGGTGAAACCCCGTCTCTACAAAAAGTGCAAAAATTAGTCAGGCGTGGTGGCAGGCACCTGAAATCCCACCCACTTGGGAGGCTGAGGTAGGAGAAAAGCTTGAACCTGGGAGGTGAAGGTTGCAGTGAGCTGAGATCACGCCACTGCACTACAGCCTGCGTGACAGAGTGAGAGTCTCTCTCTTTGAACAACAACAACAAAAATTGTTTATCAAGGTATTAAAAAAAGGAAAGCTGAAAACAGACATGCAATATACAACCAATAAAAGGTTTAGATCAAGAGTACACAAGGAATGTGATGATCTAACAGGAAAACAGACACCAGCAATTTATAAGAGACTATACAAATGGATAATAAACATATAAAAGCTGCTGAAAAATTCAATGATAGTCACAGAAATGCACATTAAAATCACTACATACCTACTAGCATGGTTAGAATAAAAGGCCGATTAATCCCAAGGACTGGTGAAGCCACAAAGCAATGGGAACTCTCACCCACCACTGGTAGGAGTTTAAGTGGTCTACAACTTTGGAAAACTGTTGGGCGTTATTTACCCAACTTGATCACAGATGTACCTTATAACCCAGTTCACCAGGAAACATTGAATACTGAAGAATATTCATACCAGCATGATACGTAATAGCCCAAAATTGTAAATTACAAAAGTGTCTTTCAGTGGTCATAAAATAAAATAGGTTAAAATGAAAATAGGCCTGGTGCTGTGAGTCATGCCTATAATCCCAGCACTTTGGGAGGCTGAGGCGGGTGGATAACTTGAGGCCAAGAGTTCGAGACCAGCCTGGCCAACATGGCGAAACCCTACTAAAAATACCCAAAATTAGCTGGTTGTGGTGGCACACACCTGTAGTCCAGCTACTCTGGAGGTTAGGGCAGGAGAATTGCTTGAACCCAGGAAGTGGAGGTTGCAGTTGCAGTGATCTGAGATGACACCACTGCACTCCAGCCTGGGTGACAAAGCGAGACTCTCAAAAAAAAAAAAAAAAAAAAAAAAAACAGAGTTCTGCTCCCTCCAAGAACAAAACAACAACCCACATTCTGTATGGGCTAATGTAAAGTTCATGTAAAGTTTGAAACAGGCAAAACTGAACTCTTTATGAAGATGCATACTTGCATGGTAAAACCATCAATTAAAAAAAGAGCAAGCCATTAGTCATGACAGAGGTTATCACTCGGATTAAAGGACAGTGGAGTGATTGAGAAAGGGTAGGAAGGGCGCTTTCAGCATACTGGAAATGTTCTTCTTGATATAAGTGATTACTACATAGTCTTTCCTTTGTGATAAATCATTTAGCTGCACATTTTTGTTTTGTTCACTAGTAGTTAAAAGACCAGTAACTTTAAAACGCCAAATTTTGTGTAACCTTAAATCAGGCCTACAGTGAAAAAAAAATGTGCAGAAAGATCCTAGTGTTTTATGAATTATCACAAAGGCATCACTTTATAACTTTCTAATGCCTATCTCATAACCTGATAGTCCTAAATTGATAGTCAAATAGCAAATCAAATTTGGCACTGCATATTGCTGGTCTACTTTGCAGTAATGAGAGTAAACATATAATTAACTGGCTTACATGCTCTAGTATTCTAAATCTAAGTTAGAATTAAAAAAAAAAAAGAAGAAGACAAATTTACCAGCTCCATCAGGTGTCTTATGGAGAGTAACACTGCCTCATTTGATGGGGGATCCATTAACCTACTCAGAAAATAAGCAATTCCACCTAGCCTTAAAATCTAAGGGAGGGAGACAAATATAATTAAACACATATAATATTAATACATCAACATAACAACTTAGTCCTACCTGGGCTGATAACTCAAATCATCAAATTTACACATGATTTTCAAGTTATTTTACCTAAATGAATTAAAATTATACTTGTATTTCTACAAAAACATGTTGAAAAGCCTATATATATTACTACTTTCTATCATCAACTCTATTAATAGGAAAAGTAGCTGGCTAAAATCTCAATCAACAAGTTGATTACCCACTATCTTCAAAGTAAGGCTAACTATATCAAAAGACACAAGATATTAAAAAAATTAAGTAGTTTATAATGAAGGATAACATTTTAACACGTAATAACAGTAGCTAATGTTTACTGAACACTTACTATGTGGCAGGCATTGTTCTAAGAATTTTAGGAGGTTAATTTAAACAACCTGCCCAATGTAACAGAACTAGCTTTTCTGGGGAGGAAGCAGGATCCAAACACAGGCAGCCTGCCTCCTCTAGAGCAGTATACAACTTAAAATTGTTTAATACACATTTGAAGGAAGTTTAAATACACAATTTACTAATGCATACACAACTAAATTGTCGGTTAATAATAATTCTTTCTTGAAGATTAATATAATACTTTGTTCTATAAAAGATGTTGAAAATGAGATCACTCCAATTTAGTTTCTTCATTCTCCCACCTAATTTACCTTTATTTGTAAACAAAGTTCTTCCAAAGGAGTTCTCAAAATTTCTGGCAGTTGATAGTCATCTAGAAGACTTGCTCTAAGACCATTATACAGATGATAACAATGACCAGGTTGAACTCTGAAAAAAAAAAATACAACAAAACACAAAAAAGATGGACAGTCATCAATGACATTTTAGAACTCCAGAGAAAACAGCAGGCAGGGAAGTAGCCAGTATCTATTTCTTACAAGCCACATAATAGCTAATGTACATAATTATTTTTTCCTTTTTATGAATCATGTATTTCTTCTCCCTATCTGTTTAGAAAAACCCTAAACTCTCTACCTTCTTGTCACAGTTTTAAGAAAGATATACAATAATTCCTCTCCATGCCAATAATTTGCTTCCCTATTTCTGATAGATTCAGATTACTGTGCTCAGTAACAGCAGTCTACTTAGACGAAGGCTAAGAACAGTAATCTCAAGTATGCCTTGTGATCAATCATATTGAGTAATGAATCCTGGCATTATGCTAACCTGTCTACGTTACTGAACAACATTTTAAGTACTGCATATTCTATTTAGTGAGCTCTCAGAGGGATACTAAATGTTATTTTTTATGCTTGTAACTAGAACCTTGAATGATATCATTTTTTGGACCATGATAAGACTAGATGTGAACAGGTGACCATATTTATGTATTCTTAAGCAGATTAAGTATTTCTATAGGCTCTTGCTGCTACAGGAATAAAAATGAATACTAAAAATCTTAGCTATTTCTGCCACAAGTCTATATAGACCCAATGTCTACTATATAATATACCTGAACATCTCTCCAATAAACACTAAAATAAGAGTACCTCTATTGAGAGCCATATGGCATAGCTTTTTCTGATCTCCAAAATAATAAGGCTTTGCTAAAGGAATTTTTATCCATGGAGCCTACAAAAGACTATTTTCCTTTTAAATTAAAACACCAATTCCACAGTTAACCTCCCCCACAGTAATGAGGACAAAGGATTAGTTAAAATGCAATACTCCATTAAATTAGTTCTATTATTGTTTCATGAAACATATCTAAGGCTTAGTATGTTTACTATAAATATATAAAGGTGTGCCAAAACCTGCTCACTATGGTGAATACTTTTTGATCAATATTTAGAGGTGATGGGTCTACATGAGACAACCTCACTCTTTCTGGGTCCCTTATTAAATTATTCCCTGATAACCGATTATTAGGAGGGTATACTTCTTTGACTAAACCATGCTTTTGGTTCAAAACCATCAACTATGTAAAAAACTGTCTCGAAAGCAAATTATACTGAGATAATGTGCAAAGATTACAGCAAGTTAAAGCTTTATAGATATTGTACAAAGTTAAAACAAGGGGTTGATAAATGGTCTGTACAGTTTTCTTTCAACTCTCCTTAAGTCTGTATCAAAAGATTAATGGAAATATCTTGTTCTATCTGTAAGAGGCAAAAGAAAAAGCCATTTATGCAAGTCCAGATGTGATGCTATCACTCATGTGAAGAACAGTGTAGAAATACTGTGAAGTATGCATTAAAGCCCAATTCTTTGCAAAAGTTCAAGACAAATCATTTTTTCTATCATTAAGAGATATTAATTCTTAAGCTATTGTGACTTCATGAGGAAAAGTACTTTCCTTGTGCTAACTACTGATGAAAAATCAGTACTGCAATAAAACCCAGTGATTAGGAGCTTAGACTATGGAGTTAGAATGCTTGGATTTAAATCCTGACTCTAATTTAGAAAGCTATGGGACTTCAGACAAAACATGTAATTTCCTTGTACCTTAATTTCCTTATCCTTAAAATGGATACAATAACTTATCTCACAGTACTGTAGTGAGGATTAAGAAAGTTAGTATGAACCAAGAGTTTAGGAGATGATCTGACATTCAGAAAGTATTAGTTGCTATTACTATTATGCAATATACACTTTAAAAAAAATGAAAACCAACTATTAAAAGTAACATAACTTATTAACCAAACTTAGTAATTAAAGGCAAAAGATTCATAAAATAGAAAACTTGGCAGATACTCTTCCAAACAAACTATGATTAAAACAACCTTCTTAATTAAAAATGTTTTACAGTAAGCTCAAAATAATATGAAAAGTAACTCTTCTAATACATATCTTTAAATGCCAGCATCACATTTTGTTACCCCAAATTTTTGTGAGTTCTAAAGGCTTTGGACAGAGTTCCCATCTTACCTTCCAGCTCGACCTTTCCTCTGTTTGGCATTAGCTTGACTAACCCACTCAGCGGACATTGTACTGATATTGTTCTGAGTATCAAAATGTGTCTCTTTTATTTTTCCTCCATCTATCACATAAACGACATCATCTATGGTAATGCTGTTTGGAAAACAGATATATAAAAGGTTAAAAAAAAACACATCAAAAGTACTATTAACCTATAAAGAACCTATAAATAGGGATTTCAGAGCATTTTTAAAATTGCATCAAATGATTTTAGGTATTCATGATTTTCACTACTCTTCACACTCACATATACCAATATCACAGGGATCGAATACCTAACAGTAGGCAGTGTCACGCACTGTTTACGTGACAGCGCAGTATTAGTTCTTCAGATGATATACTAAAGTCTTACTTTCCTACAGCCAAATATCACAGGTTGCCTCATACTTGGTCTATGGGACCCCCAATGGCATGGTTTAATTTCAGATTCCATAAAACAATCTGTTTCAGACTGGACGCGGTGGCTCATGCCTATAATCCTAGAGGCTGGTGGATCACGAGGTCAGGAGTTTGAGACCAGCCTGGCCAAGACGGTGAAACCCCGTCTCTAAGGAAAATGCAAAAATTAGCCGGGCGCATTGGCAGGCGCCTGTAATCCCAGCAACTTGGGAGGCTGAGACAGGATAATTGCTTGAACTCAGGAGGTGGAGGTGGAGGTTGCAGTGAGCCGAGATCACACCACTGTACTCCAGCCTGGGTGACAGAGCAAGACTGGGTCTCAAAAAAACAAAACAATCTGTTTCAGTGACTAAACTATGTCTTAGTACCTCTGAGAGAATACAAGAAAATTTAAGGGCTGATGTAACTAATTATCAAATACTACCCCCAACCAAAATCAGGCAAAAGGATATTTACCTCAGTTCCTATGCTTCTTTCGGAAAACTTAAAACCCAACCACTTAAAATGTTATTTCTGAGTTAGCATTACTATATGTTACCAAAAAAACCCCCTACAAAACTGGCCACGCATGGTGACTCATGCCTGTAATCCCAGCACTTTGGGAGGCTGAAGCAGTAGGAATGTTTTGAGCCCAGGAGTTAGAGATTAGCCTGGGCAACAAAGTGAGATGCCATCTCTACAAAAAATTTTTAAAAATAAGCCAGGTATGGTGGCACAAGCCTGTAGTCCAAGCTACATGGGAGGCTGAGGTGGAAGGATCACTTGAGCTGAGGAGGTTGAGGCTGTAGTGAGTCATGATCATGCCACTGCACTCCAGCATGGGTGACAGAATGAGACCTTGTCTCAAAAAAGCCTACAAAAAATAAAACTATGCTCACTGCCATAAAAAAGGCTTATTTTAAATAAATTACAAGGTATCTGATATAGAAAAAAGATTAAGGTATGTAAATACTTTATAGTGTTTAAAACATATAATCATCAGTATTTGATATTTAAAACTATTTTTACCTAGTCTCTGCAATGTTGGTAGCAATTACTATTTTCCGAACACCAGGAGGGGTTCTTTTAAACACCTATAAAAATAAATACACCAGAATCACAAAAACACATTAATTTCTAATACATTATTTCTGTAATTAGAGGAATTATTTCACTCTTCATTTTTAGCATTCTCTGTTCATTCACTGACATATACATCTAATGTTTATCAATGTATTTATAAAGTACAGATCATTTTCAATACTACAAAATACTCTTTTGGTAAACCAAACTAAATCTCCCACAGATGTCACAATCTTATTACGAATAACATTTCCAATGAGGTAGCATTATTTAAATTTACAGCAGTTTTTTAACAAAAGTTGGAGGTTACAAAGTAGAGGGAGGGATATTTATGTTAAGGACAAGAATTACAAAATCAAACCTCCCTGGGTAAGAATACTGAACAATCAGGCAGATGTCCAACCCACCAGAATAAATGTCAACTGTGCAGCTGTACCAACCACTGTCTACTAGCTTGAGATCAGATTGGAGGAAAAAAGAATTCTTTTTAAATGGGGAATTCTACAAATACTATCCTACAACCCTGACAATGTCATTAAAGTAGAAAGATAGGTAATCAAGGACCACTGGCAATAATGCAAAAAAAAAAAAAAAAAAAAAAAAAAAAAAAAAAAAAAAAAAAAATAAAATATAGCCGTGTTTTTTTAAAAATTGGAAA
>CAUYLG010010391.1:0-23496 GCA_963573385.1 Cacajao melanocephalus | reverse complement strand
GCTTCCAGTTTTTGCCTATTCAGTATGATATTAGCTATGGATTTGTTGTAAATAGCTTTTATTATTTTGATATATGTTCTGTTGATACCTAGTTTATTGAGAGCTTTTAGCATAAAGGGCTGTTGAATTTTGTCAAAGGCCTTCTCTGCATCTATTGAGATAATCATGTGGTTTTTGTCTTTGGTTCTGTTTATGTGGTGAATTACGTTTATAGAGTTGGGTATGTTGAACCAGCCTTTCATACCAGGGATGTAGCCTACTTGATCATGGTGGATAAGCTTTTTGATGTGCTGTTTTGCAATCGGTTTGCCAGTATTTTATTGAAGATTTTTGCATCTATGTTCATCATGTATATTGGCCTGAAGTTTTCTTTTCTTGCTGAGTCTCTGCCAGGTTTTGGTATCAGGATGATGTTCGTCTCATAAAATGTTTTGGGGAGGATTCCCTCTCTTTGTCTTGTTTGGAATAGTTTCAGAAGGAGTGGTACCAGCTCCTCTTTTTATGTCTGGAAGAATTTGGCTCTGAACCCATCTGGACCTGGGCTTTTTTTGGCTGGGAGGCTATTAATTGCTGCCTCAACTTCAGCGTTTGTTATTGGTCTATGCAAGGTTTCAACTTCTTCCTGGTTTAGGCTTAGGAAAGTGTAAGTGTCCAGGAATTTATCAATTTCTTCCAGGTTTACTGGTTTATGTGCATAGAGTTGTTTGTAGTAATCTCTGATGGTGGTTTGTATTTCTGTGGAATCTGTGGTGTTATCACTTTATCGTTTTTTATTGCATCTATTTGATTCTTCTCTCTTTTCTTTTTTGTTAATCTGGCTAGTGGTCTATTTTGTTGATCTTTTCAAAAATTCAGCTCCTGGGTTTATTGATTTTTTGAAGGGATTTTGTTTATCTCCTTCAGTTCTGCTCTGATCTTGGTTATTTCTTGTCTTCTTCTGGCTTTTGAGTTCTTTTGATCTTGCTCCTCTAGCTCTTTCCATTTTGATGATAGGGTGTCAATTTTAGATCTTTCCTTGCTTCTCATGCAGGCATTTATTGCTATAAATTTTTCTCTAGACACTGCTTTAAATGTGCCTCAGAGATTCTGGTATGTTGTGTCTTCATTCTCTTTGGTTCCAAAGAACATCCTTATTTCTGCTTTCATTTCATTGTTTATCCAGTCAACATTCAAGAGCCAGTTGTTCAATTTCTATGAAGTTGTGTGGTTCTGAGTTAGTTTCTTAATCCTAAGTTCTAATTTGATGCAGTGTGGTCTGAGAGGCTGTTTGTTATGATTTCCATTCCTTTGCATTTGCCAAGGAGTGATTTACTTCCAAATATGTGGTCAATTTTAGAGCAGGTGTGATGTGGTTCTGAGAAGAATGTATATTCTTTGGCTTTGGGGTGGCGAGTTCTGTAGATGTCTGCTAAGTTTGCTTGGTCCAGATCTGAGTTCAAGTCCTGGATACCGTTGTTAATTTTCTGTCTCATTGATCTGTCTGATATTGACAGTGGAGTGTTAAAGTATCCCACTATTATTGTGTGGGAATCTAAGTCTCTTTGTAGGTCCTTAAGAACTTGCTTTATGTATCTGTGTGCTCCTGTATTGGGTGCATATATATTTAGGATCATTAGCTCTTCTTGTTTCATTGATCATTTTACCATTATGTAATGCCCTTTTTGTCTCTTTTGATCTTTGTTGGTTTAAAGTCTATTTTGTCAGAAACTAGGATTGCCATTCCTGCTTTTTTTTTTTTTTTTTCTCTCTCCATTTGCTTGGTTTTGAGCCTATGTGTATCCTTGCATGTGAGATGGGTTTCCTGGATACAACACACTGATGGGTCATGATTTTTTATCCAATTTGCCAGTCTGTGTCTTTTGATAGGGGCATTGAGCCCATTTACATTTAAGGTTAATATTTTTATGCGTGAATTTGACCCTGTCATTTTGATGGTAGCTGGTTGTTTTTCCCATTAGATCATGCAGTTTCTTCATTGTGTCAATGCTCTTTACCATTTAGTACATTTTTGGAGTGGCTTGTACTTGTTGTTCCTTTCTATCTTTAGTCCTTTTTTAAGGAGCTCTTGTAATGCAGGCCTGGTGGTGATGAAATCTCTCAGCCATTGCTTGTTGATAAAGGATTTTATTTCTTCTTTGCTTATGAGGCTTAATTTGGCTGGATATGAAATTCTGGGTTGAAAGTTCTTTTCTTTAAGGATGTTGAATATTGGCTCCCACTCTCTTCTGGCTGGTAGGGTTTCTGCTGAGACATCTGCTGTGAGTCTGATGGGCTTCACTTTGCAGGTAATCTGACCTCTCTCTGGCTGCCTTTAGCATTTTTTCCTTCATTTCAACCCTGGTGAATCTGATGACTATGTGCCTTGGGGTTGTTCTTCTTGAGGAATATCTTTGTGGGTTCTCTGTATTCCCTGGACTTGCATATTGGCCTGTCTTGCTAGGTTGGGTAAGTTCTCCTGGATAATATCCTGAAGAGTGTTTTCCAGCTTGGATTCATTCTCTCTGTCACATTCAGGTACACCTATTGAACGCAGATTAGGTCTTTTCACATAATCCCATATTTCTTGGAGGCTTTGTTCATTTCTTTTTACTCTTTTTTCTCTAATCTTGCCTTCTCATTTTATTTCATTGAGTTGATCTTCAAACTCTGATATCGTTTCTTCTGCTTGGTTGATTGAGCTATTGAAACTTGTGTATGCTTTGTGAAGTTCTCGTGTTGTGTTTTTCAGCTCAATCAACTCATTTATATTCCTCTCTAAGCTGTTTATTCTCATTAGCATTTCATCAAACCTTTTTTGAAGGTTTTTAGTTTCTTTGCATTGGGTTGAACATGTTCTTTTAGCTGAGAAAAGTTTGTTATTACCCACCTTCTGAAGCTTGTTTCTGTCAATTCATCAGACTCATTCTCCATCCAGCCTTGTTCCCTTGCTGGGGAGGAGTTGCAATTTCTTGGAGGAGGAGAGGCATTCTGATTTTGGGAGTTTTCATCCTTTTTGCACTGATTTCTTCCCATCTTTGTGGATTTAGTTACCTGTGGCCTTTGTGGTTGATGACTTTCAGATGGGGTCTCTGAGTGGACATCCTTTTTTTGATGTGCAAGTTATTATCTTTCTGTTTTTTAGTTTTCCTTCTAACAGTCAGGTCCCTCTGCTGTAGGACTGCTGGAGGTCCACTCCAGACCCTGCTTGCCTGGGAATCACCTGCAGCAGCTGCAGAACAGTAAGGGTTGCTGTCAGTCTCTTCTGTTATCTTTGTCCCAGATGGATACCCTCCAGATGTCAGCCTGAGCTCTCCTTTATGAGGTGTCTCTTTGGATATATGGGGGTTGGGGAGATGCTTTAGGTGACAGTGTGTCCCTTATAGGTGCTCAAGTGCTGAGCTGGGAGCTCCATTGTGCAATTCAGAGCTGCTGGGCAGGTATGTTTAAGTCTGCTGCAGCAGCACTCATGACCACCTTTTTTCCCAGGTGCTCTGTCCCGGTGGGGCTTTATTTATAAGTTTCTGATGTGCTACTGCCTTTGTTCAGGGATGCCCTGCCCAGCAAGAAGGTAGCCTAGATGTAGTCTGCAGGAGTGGCATTGCTGAGCTGCCGTGGGCTCTGCCCCAGCTATTGTGTGAACTTCCTTACAGTTTTGTTTACAGAGGTATACTTAGAACTGCCTTGGTAATGACGGTCTGCCTCAGTAATGACTGACTGCCTTGTAATGGCGGACTATCTTGGTAGTGGTGGATTGCCTCAGTAATGGCAGACTGTCTCAGTAGTGATGGAATGCCTCGGTAATGTTGGATGCCCTTCCCCCACAGAGCTGGACCATCCCGGCTACAGCTGTGCTTGCTGTAAAACTCTCAGTCCAGAGCATTTCAGATTGCTGGTCTTTGTGGGCATGGGACCAGCCAAGCCAGATCACCTGGCTTCCTGTTTCAGCTCCCTGTTTTTTTAGTTGAAAGTTGCGACACTGTCTCCTAGGTATTCCAGGCACCAGTTGAAACGGTGCCCAGATTTGTGTGAGTTTTTGTGCGGGGACCCGCTGCACTGACTGAAACAGTAGTGTTGTAGACTCCTGGCACTTTTCTGCCCAGTAATCTCCTGGTCTGTGGGCAGTAGAAATTCATTTAGAAATGTGGTGATCACTCACTCTCTGTGTTTTTGCTGGGAACTGCAATCCAGAACTATTCCTATTTGGCCATTTTGTATCATACTGAAATGTATTTAAGTAATGGATTTTTGTTAACATTATTTATAACTCTAATAACATTTTCAAAACAAATATTTTAATATAAGCATCATTTTTATGATTTTTAATATGTTTCAACTTTAAAAATCTACCTAATGTAATCTAACTCTACTCAAAAGTTATTGTATAACATTATATGATTTTTCTCTACATTTATTATATCTAAAATTATCATATGTTTTTATTTCATTTAATTGCTGTTTTTAGCTAAAAAATATAATGTCTGACCATGTTGTCATTCAGATACTAAAAAGACAGACATTTTTAGGCAAACAAAAGCCAAGGGAGTTCATTACCACAAGGCCAGCATTACAAAATCAATGCTAAAAGGATTTGTTCAAGCTGAAATTAAAGGATGTTATTTAATAACATGAAAACATATGAAAGTATAAAACTTGCTGATAAAGGAAAGTATATAGTCACATTCAGAATACTCCTCCAATGATGATGTATATATTGCCTGACTCTATTACAAAGGGTGAAAGATAAAAATACTAAAAATAGCTATAGCTACAATAATTTGTTAATGTATACACACACAAAATGATGGAAATTCTGACTTAAATAACATAAAATGTTGGAAGTAGAAGCAAAAATGTAGAGTTTTTATATATGATTGAAGTTATCACTTTATAATAGATTATAATAACAATAATGTGCTTTTTGTAATCTTAAGACAACCATAAGGGAAAAACTTCCAGTAGATACATAACAGTTAAAAACAATGGAACCTAAATATGCCACTACAAAAATCATCAAATCATAAAGACAGAAAGAGTGAAGGAAAGAATGAAAAGAACTACAAAGCAGTCAGAAGACTATTAACAAAGTGTCAGGATTACATCCTTACCTATCAATAATTACTTTAGATGTAAATAGACTAAATTCTCCGGTCAAAATACATAAAGTGGCTAAATAGATAAAACCAATATCCATCTACATTCTACCTACAAGAGAACACACGGGATGGAGTGAATGGATGGAAAAAGATATTCAAAGCAAACAGTAACCAAAAGGGAGCAGACAAAATAGATTTGATTCAAATCTTTCATAAAACTCAAGAAGTTTATTATAAAATGATCAAAGGGTTAACTCAAGAAGAAGATACAACAATTACAAATATACATGTACCTATCATCAAAACACCTTGAATATATACCTGCATAGATGCAAATATAAAGCATACAGCAAAAATAAAATAAAATAAAAAAATAAAGCAAACGTTGCCAAATCTGAAAAGAGAAATAAATAATAATACAATAATATTAGACTGAACTGTAAAAGACTGAAATACCTCATTCCCTATTACTAGTAGATCATCAGGCAAGAGTCAATAAAAGTACAGCCAAACTGAGTAATACTAGAGACCAAATGGACCTAACAAATATATAAAGAACTTTCTAACCCAAAACAGAAGAATACATATTCTTCTCAAGCACACATGGAGCATTTTCCAGGGTAGACCACATGTCAAATTGTAAAATGAAGTTGTTGTAATTTGTCTGCAAATTAAAGGAGACCAAATTCATTCCAAGTATCTTTTCCATCATAATGGAATGAAACTAGAAATCAGTGATAGTAAGGAAAAAGGAACATTTACTAATACATGGAAACTAAGCAAAACACTCTTAAGCAATGCTTGGGTTAAAGAGAATATCAACAGGGAATTAAAAAAATATCTCAAGATGAATGAAACAAAAAAAATTACATAGCAAAGCTTATAGGAGACAGCAAAAGCAGTGTTAACAAAATTTATAGCAATAAATGGTTACATTAAAAAAGATTCAAATAAAAAGTAAACAAAATAGAATAAAATATGCCAAAATACAGCAGAATAAAAGAAAAAGATTAGAGCTGAAATAAAGAGCTTAGAAAAATAATTTTAAAAATCAACAAAACTAAGATTTTTTTAAGTAAACAAAATTGACAAAATCTTAGCTAAACTAAGGAAAAGGAAGCATTCAATCAAATTAAATCAGATATGAGAGAGAATATATTATAACAAATACCTCAAAATTTTTAAAAAATTATAAGAAACTATTATCATAATTATATACCAAGAAATTGGATAATCTAGAAGAAACTGATAATTTCCTAGAAATACACAACCGACCAAAGCTAAATCAAGAAAAACTGAAAACCTGTACTGACCAATAACAGATAAGGAGTTTGAGTTACTAATTAAAATCTTCCCAACAAAGAAAGGCCTACCACCATATATGTCTTGAATGTTAGGTGAATACTAACATTCGAAAAAGAATTAATTAAACTTTTCCAAAAATTAGAAGAGGGAACACTTTCGAACTCATTTTGTGAGGATACCTTCAACCTGATACCAAAGTCAGACAAAGATGCCACACATAAATAAAACTACAGGCCAATATCTGTGATAAACATAGATTTAAAATTTCTGAATATAATCTTAGAAAACCAAATTTAACAGCACATTAATATGATTACACAGCATAACCAAGTGGTATTTATTCCTGAGATGCAACAATTTTTCAACATTCACAAACTAATCAAAGTGATATGTCACATTTTTAAAAAATAGAAAAACATATGGTAATCACAATAAATCAAGTAAATGCATTTGAGAAAGTTCAACATACATTCATAATGAAAACTCTCAACAAAATAGGCATATAAAGAAATTAGACTAAAGGTCATATACGAAAACTCCACAGCTGACTTTAAAATAAATGGGGAAAAACTCAAAACTTTTCTTCCAACATATAGTAGATTTTCAACACTTCTATTTGACATAGTAATTGGAAATTCTATTAAACAGACAATTAAAACAAACAAAAGGCCTCCAAATGAGAAAGAAGTTAAATTAGATCTATTTGCAGAAGACATGATTATATATGTAGAAAACCCTAAAGACTCAAAAAAAAGAAAAAAAAACCTGTTAGAACTAATAAACACATTTAGTAAATTTGCAGGATAAAAAATCAGACCCATTTATATAAACAAACGATGAACCATTTGAAAAGAAAATTAAGAAATAATTTCATTGACAATAGCAACAAAAATTAAAATATTAAAAACTAAGCCCAATCAAAAAGTGAAAGACATTCAAAAATTAGAAAACATCAATGAAAATTACAAAAGATACAGACAAATGGAAAGCCATCCTGTACTCTTGGGTTGAAAGATTTAATATTGTTAAAATGTCCTTACTATCCAAAGTGATCTAAAGAATCGATGCAATCCCTATTAAAAATCTCCGTAAGATTCTTTACAAAAATAGAAAAAAAAATTTAAAGGTCATATGGAATCACAGAAGACCACAAATAGCTAAAGCAATTTTGAACAAGAAGACCAAAACAGGAGGCATCACAAAGCTGGAGTCATTTAAAAAGTATGCTAATGGATAAAAAAGAATGATGAATGAAACCAAACAAACAGCTCAGAAATGCACCTGTGTTTCTTGTCAACTGATTTTCAGCAAGGATGCCAAGAAGACACAATGGAGAAAGGACAGTCTTGTCAGTAAATGGTGCTGAGAAAACTGACTATCCACATGTAAAAGTATAAAATTGGAACATAATCTTATAAAACATTCTAAAATCAACTCAACATGGATTAAAGATTAAAAATAAGACCTGAAACTGTAGAACTACTAGAAGCACATATAGAGGAAAAGTTTCTTGATATTTTTCCAGGAAATAATTTTTTAGATATAACCTCAAAAGAACAGATATCCCTAGTATATCTAGGCAAGTCAGACTGTATCAAGTGATAAAGCTTCTGCACAGCAAATAAAATCATCAACAAAGTGAAAAGTCAGTTTATGGAATGGGAGAAAATATTTGCATACCATATGTCTGATAAGGGGTTAATATGCAAAGTATATCAGAAATGTACACAAATCAACAGCAAAATAGTACATTACCTGATTCATATATGGGCTAGGGACTTGAATAGGTATTTCCCAAAAGAATACGCAGAAATGGACAACAAGTGTATGTAAAAGTGCTCAAATCACCAATCATCAGGGAAATGTTAATGAAAACCACAATGAGATATTACTTCACACCTGCCAGAAAAACTATTATCAAAAAGATAAAAGAGAAGCATTGGTTAGGATGTTGAAACAAGGGAATCCTTTTACAATGTTTGTGGGACTATAAATTGGTATTGCCATTGTGAAAAACAATATGGAACGGCCTCAAAATATTAAAAATAAAACTACCATATGATCCAGCCATTTCACTTCTGGATGTATATGCAAAGGAAATAAATCAGAATCCCAAAGAGATATCTGTATCCTCATATTATCTACAGCATCATTCATAATAACTAAAATGTGGAACCAATTTAAGTGTTCCTGGTAGGAAGAACAGATTAAAAACTAGTTACACACACACAGGCACATATGCGTGCACACACACACACACACACACACACGCCAGAATGAAATTTTGGCATTCAAAAAAAGGAAATACTGCTATTTTCAGAAACATGGATGTACCTAGAAGAAATTATATTAAGTAAAATAAGCCAGACACAGAAAAACTAATACTGAATGAATTCTCTTATATGTGACATCTTAAAAAGTCAACCTCATAATTGCAGAGTGGAACAGTGGTTTCCAAAGCCTGGAGGCTGAGAGAAGTGGAGAAAGGTTAATCAAAGGGTACAAAGTTTTAGTTACACAGAATAATAATTTCTGTAGCTCTAACATGCAATACTGTGACTCTAGTTAACCACAGTGTATTGTGTAATTGAAATGTGCTAAGAGAGTTGATCTTAAGTGTTATCAGTCCGATAAAAACGTAACTATTTTAGGTGATTGAGATATTAATTAGCCTGACTATGAGCAGTTTACAGTGCGTACATCTATCATGACATCAGGTTGTACAGCTTAAATACGTACATTTTTTATTTGTCAAATATATCTCAATAAAGTTAGAAAGAAATGGTATGTGAAATTGATTGCCAGTGATAGCCATGCATTAACATGTCCTCAACAAATTTTAATTTATTCTAATTGACTTGTGGGTTGAATTTAAAACAGTTATTTTATTAATTGTGATTTTTATAATTTTCTCCATTATCATATTCTCAGGTAAGGAATAAAAATTTAGATTTTCCTTTTATTATAAAATGTAAAGTTTCAACAGAACGCTGATGTTGTAGTTTGAATGTATCCCCCAGAGTTCATGCCTTGGGAACTTAATCCCCAGTGTAATAGTGTTGAGAGGCGAGACATTTAAATGGTGATTAGGTTATCAGGGCTCTGTTATTATGAAGAGAGTAAAGTCCTTATTGCAGCGGAAGGTATATTATGACAGTAAATTTGTTATCATTTCAAGTTTGGCCTTCCTTTCCTCCCTCTCCTATGCACTCTTATGTGTGCTCTTTTGCTTCCACCTTCTGCCACAGCATAACAGAGCAAGAGGGCACTCATCAGATGTAGACCCTCAATCTTGGACTTCTCAGCTTCCAGGACTATAAGCCAAATACATTTATGTTCATTATAAATTACTCAGTCTGTGGTATTCTATTATAGCAGTACACAGTGGACTAAGACAATGGATTACTGTATATGCCCCAAAAGGTGCTTTTCCTATTTTCTCTTTCAAGAAATGTAAATAATTACATATGTTCTCTTAAATGTCAAATGATTATGTTTCATATTTGTTTGTAGGAAATATTTTTAACCCATCACTCTGAGCAAAACTTATAAAGTGCTGAAATATTCTGAAGTGAAATAGAAACTTACTTTCATATTATTATGGCATCTTGACAATTTGTTAGTTCCAAATTCTAGCAAAAATATTTTTTTCCTTCTAAGATTGAGGTGTTCTGTTAGCAACATTTCAGGAAGGGAGAACGTGTGACTTTCCTCTATTTTGTTGGCAATTATAAGCAGAATGCAGTCACAGCTCAACTATGTGTTGTAGGTGTGTGCTTGATTTGGGAAGGAAGTTTACTTTGAGGAGAAAAACTAACCTATTATCTATGGAGTAAGAAAATGCCAGCCAGTACAAATCTAAAAGTTTTTCAATTAAGCTGCATAATTAGATTTTGGAATGTAGCCAGTGAACTTCCACTAAACAATCTAAATTGTGAAACTCAATGCCACTTCCAAAAAGGTTATGTAAGAATTATAAATAAAAGTGAAACAGAATAGAAAATGTCCTATGCATGTACTTATGACAAATGTGCTCCAGGACCAAAAACAGAAAAATATGCTTTCCAAGTTTCTCATAGCATGATGTGTCCTAGTGAACTTTACACAGGAATTATATGTATGAAAGCAATACATTGAATGAGCATAATTTTCATAAACATAACCAAGCCTCTCTAAAATGGAATCCTCTTTACCCACTATAATATTGCATACTACTGTATGACAGAATGCAGACTTCACAAAATGTATGCTGTTGTCTTTTTGAATAGTATTTTTGCAATCATAAAATAAAATCAAACTTTATTATTAGACTAGATTAGAAACCAATATTGAAAAATTATCAGTAAAAAACAGTATTTTTAATACAGCTTAAATACAAACTTTGATGTACTTTTCAGATAGTCTAATTTAACTCTCCTTACGTCTCTAAGAAGTAAAATAATGAACATGTTATATTTAAATCACAAATTAAGAGCTGTTTTTTAAAAACCTTTTTTAAAACTTAACTTTGGAATCATCTCATGCTGCTGCTTCTTACATTTTTACCTGCACTTTTCCATATCTTTTTGCATTTACTTTTTGTCTTTTTTAAGAAGAGAACATAAGAATGTCAAAGTGATGTGTATATATTTAATCAGCCTCCTGCTGCAAATACGTCACATTGTGGAGCTTTATACTATGAAATAGAATTAATATTAACAATGATGAAAACTATGGGACAAAATAAAATCATATGTATTTTATAGTCCAGAAGTCTCTGTCCTGATGGAATATAAGTGCTGCCTATGCATTCATGAGTACATATGAGACAATTAAAATAAAATTATCTCTTAATCATGAAAGACAGTTCTTCAAATACCCCATGCTTATGGATAATGGACTGTTAGGGGTTACAAACAATGTCTAGTGTTCCCTAACCCCTTCCCACAGTCATATAATGGTCCCGAAGATGCCCTGTGATTTTCCTGAGTATCTCTCAGGAACAGAAAAGATGTTTCAGAGCCAGAAAAATGGTACCTTATACTTACACAGAGTTTTAGTCAAGATATGGGAAGTTAGAAGAATTAGATTATATGTATTATTTTGTACAATGCTGTGAAACATGCCTTTGCACTCCGCAAAAATTAAAAAAAGAATAGAAAAAGAAAGTATAAAAGCATCAAAGATAGCTATTGTAAATATAACGGCAACATTTTAATTTTTCTCGATAAAAAGGAATTTTCCACAGAGCTCTCAAATAGAGTGGATTTTGCATGACATATATATGCAAGATTGACAATTTAAATTTCTGTATAAGCTAAAGAAACAGAGGGAAAAAAAGGATATTAGTCCCTAGCAAGTTACAAGTTACTCTGCCTACCCTTTTAATCTGACCTCCATTTGAAGACAGACGGTTATAAGATTATGAAACTTCTTTATGGAGAACTCTAAAGTGAACTCACTTTGTCCTGAAAATAGCGGAATGTTCTAGTATCTCATCACTAACCCTGGATCCTTTGGTTCCCAAATGTCCATCGATTTATTTTCCTGAGAACCAGTGTATTATTATTGAGAATCAGGAAGGCTTCTCCCACAATACTACAAATCTCTGGCCTTTGCTATTTATGAACTGCAAGGTCTGGAAGCCAAGAAGTTCATGACAAGTCACAGGTCAGGACCTTAGGCTGTGGACCACATCTATCAGGAAGAAGAGTCCTACTACAGAATTACCTCCTTTGTTCAACAGGAAGGGGTGGTAAATTGGAGGAATTCACATTTAGCAGCAGAGTTTGTTCTGACACTGTTAGCATCTACTTTTTCTACAAAAAGTAGAAAAAGTTTGACACCATTTGGAGTCAAAATACCTATGCTTACATATCAACAATAGAGTTTACTGCTTGTGTAACTTGGGGATCTCAATGGTAAGTACTGCTCCTAAAATGAGGAGGTTAGTTCAGTGAGATTTAATTCATGTCTTGGATTCTTGGTGCAAATTTATCTTATTTTATTGTATTTTCAAAACAGTTTTGCTCTTGTTGCCTAGGCTGAAGTGCAGTGGCACCATCTTGGCTCCCTGCAACCTCCACCTCCAGGGTTCAAGCTATTCTCCTGCTTCAGCCTATTGAGGAGCTGGGATGATAGGTGTGTGCCACCACACCCAGATATTTTTTGTATTTTTAGTAAAGATGAGGTTTCACTATGTTGTTCAGGCTGGTCTCGAACTCCTGACCTCAGGTGATCCACCTCTGCCTTCCCAAGGGGGGAATACAGGCATGCGCCGCTGTGCCCAGCCTCTATAGATTTTAGCGGTTAGCTTTTGAACAACATTTGATGCCATGTTTAAAAATTTTAAACAATAAGGAATCATTAACCTGCTTAAAGCATTGAGAATTAGGTGTTTCAGATGCTTGTTTCAGAATGTTTCCTTATGGCAAAGTGATGAGAGATGAGAGGTAAGAGCCTGGGTATCAGAAGGCTGGTTATGAGAGTGCTGCAATCATCAGGCTGCAGATGATGAAGCAGAGAACACATTTCAGTGTTTAGTGGATCTAGCACATTCAGAGCAGAGCAGACAGTTTTCTCTGTGGTGTGACTTCTCTAGAACTCATGGATAGGTTCCCAGAGAAGGACGAAATCATTACAGGAACTTCTATTCTATGTGATTGGTCTCTGTAGAATGGGAGTAATTTTGAGTGGGTTTTCTAGGACCTCTATGCATCATAAGAGCTTAAGAGAAGGGAATGAAAGAGCACATATTCAACTGTGATTTACAAATGGTTGCATAAAACAAGTCTAGCACTGGTGGACCATGCATCTAAATGTAGTGCCACCTCGGGGAAGGGAGACTCGGATAAAGTCAACTATCCTACATATCTTACGAGGCAAAACAAAAACAAAAACAAACAAAAAAAAAAACTGAGCTAGTGAGAACACTATTCTCATGAGTTGGAGGTTAATACAAATCATACCTACCCACTACTATTCTTTCCATGGACTTCTACAGAAAGCAAGATTTAATAATTTCCTTATACAAAGCCTACTGTTAAAGTGTTAGAATGTTATTTGAGTAAGGTACGGGGTTGATCCATTACCACCTATTTGTCAGTAGCAAAATCGGTATCATTAAGAAAAGAAAACACCTATCAGAAAATGGAAAACAAGCCAAACCAGCTGGGATGGGGCTGCCTTGAAAAACACTACCAAGAAAACTGAGCTGAACCTAGCTAGGGCTCCAGAAATGAAGCCCTTTCTCACTCATGTCATGTATAGTATCAGCATCCTGTAGGTACTTGGCATTCCTATTGCATGTGCTGTTACCTCCAAAGATAAGCTTATGCTTCTATATACTGGAAATTAAATCTAGAAATGAAATTCTTCTTTTCATTTCTTTTTTAAATTTTTCCTGGTGATTAATTATTGTTCTTACATGATTTTTCTTTTAAAATCGTCCATTCCATTTGATCTATAGAAATGTATTCAACTTATTGTGTGGAAACATCCTGAGAAGAACAAAGAGAAGTTTAAGTAATGAGGACCAGGATACTTTCAAGTGCACCAATAGTCATTCTTTCCTTCCTTACTAACAAAATCTGGTTTTATTCAGAGTGAAAATGGATCAACTAAGAATTTGTCATTTTCTAGCTCTCCCTGGAAGCTAGAAACATTTATGTAACATCGTTTTGTACTATTGCATATAATAGAGAGAAGATATTTGATTTTTTGAGAAAAAAAATCTCTAAAGAGTACTAATCCAGGCAGGATGTACACTTTTACCCCCTGCTGCTCTTGTGCTTCTTGCCCAGAATATAACTGTGATGCTGGAAGTAGGACAGCCATTTTGTAATTTCAAGGTGATATGTAGAGCTGAAGAAAGCAAATTGAAAATACAAAAATCAGGTTATCTGGTGGCATTTTGGTTCACATTACTAGTCTCATTATGTGAGACAAATAAAACTCCAGAGCTGAAAGAAAGTATTAATTAATATAGGAGACTCATGTCAATGTCTAGGGAAGAAGTAATGAGAACAAGACATCTAAGCTTACAGATAGACATTCATGTCTTCAAGAATTGCAAGTCTTATTGAAGACATCAGAGATAAGTAGATAATTTTACATTTGTAAGAGAAATTATGCAATATTTATGAAACCATGGTGTTACAGTTCACTAACTTGGCTTGAGTAAATGTTTTTCAAAGGAGGTAACACTTACAGTTACTTGAAGAATGAGAAGTTTTCAACCAATCTCAGAGAGCTATGGAACAAATAGCTGGGGAAGGAAATCCAGGCAGAGAGATGAATCTGTGTAAGAGCACAAAGTCTTACACAGTCTAAAAGATGGAGAGAGGTGCATACAAATATTTCGAGGCAACTGGAGTCTTATTTGCATATCAAAAATGGTGGGAAGATGAGCCAAGTCAGAGGGCAGGAGCCAAATGTTGAAGGACAGTGCAGGCCATGGTTAAAAGTTTGGGCTTCATCCCATAACGAGGATTTTTAAACTGTCAGCCAGCATAGAATCCCTTTTTGGTTAGGCCAGTACAAAATTTTATAAGTTTTAAATTCAAATGTTCTAGGTAGAGAGGGCTCTGTATCCTTGCAAAGTACACATGTATAGAAATAAGTGGAAGACAGACTTTACATAAGAAAATGCTTGATTTCATAGAAGCAAAAAAAAAAAATATAAGTGTCAGGAGAAGTGAGGAGTTAAATATCTAATAAACTCCAGCAAATATGGGAGAATGTGAGAAATGATCCCATTCAAGAGTGCAGAAAGGACAGTGAAGTAGCCAGGGAAAATATTTCTTTTCCATTAGTACTTAATAAATTGAATTTTACAGATAAAATTTTTAGGATTAAAAAATACAGCTCTCTAGCCCCTTAAAGTTGCTAATGTATTGGCATCCCAGTCAAAACAATAAATAATTGATTAGTAATTTAATCAACAATAAATATTTAGGAAGTATTTGCCAAGTACAGGTATAACTTTCTAAACTTTTGGGAAATCTAATATCACATTTTTGCTTAATAGACATAACTTTTAAAAACTAAAATGTGGAAACACTGTGGACATTCATTATTATAGAAAGAAATAAGGTAGATAGTAAAAAGGAAAATTAACTATTAAAGAATAACAGATTAAAAATGGTCAATTTACAAGGTAATATTAATAAATTATAAAGTTATGCCAAAATATATTATTTAATACAAGGAGTTTTAGCATCTTCAATAATGAATACAACATATAAAATGCACAAATAGGAAGCCATAATATATCCTGTGAGCATTTTTACCGGTGCGTTAATAACCTGCTTGAGTTAGTACCTTGGGCTTTGCCTCCAGCCTTAAAATACAGTCAGTTATTACCTGCTCAAATCTATGCCAGCATGTTTTAACTAGACCAAATGTACTCTAAAGAGAAGTAAATATTATACTATTTCATTTTCATTCTCAACTTCTAAAATCACAGCTATTATTCATAATTTAATTGTAGTTTTGAATATGCTATAATGTACCTGTAAGTGAAAATCATGTACTTATGACAGTGTTTAAGTCTTTTACTCATAAAATTAGAAATATCAGAGTGTGAATTGGATTTAAAATATGTTCTTATATACATATACTTAAACTGTATTATCATTTTTTTCTTTTTTTCCAAATATAGTTTAGCATTTCAGATAAAATTAAAATACATTTTGCAAAATAAAATAAACATAACTGAGATTTTAAAACCATCGTCAAATGATAATAGAAATATATATTATTCAAGGCAAGTTTCATTCAAGTAAATATTGTTAATTTGCTCATTATTTGAACTAACTCCTCCTCCTTCCTCTTATTCCATTGCCAAAAAGCAATTTGTGCTTTGTTAATTAGTCACAGAAATAAAGTATGTGGGAGGGGGACAATATTTGAAGATTTAAATGGCCAATGCTACTGCTGCATTCCTTGTTCATCCAAACTAAAACTAGATATATTCATGCAAGCAGCATCTTGTTGATTGGATAGGTGAGAAATTACCATAAGTTTTGGTCTGCTTGAAGTTTCAATAACCCTAGGGTCATTATGAAGCATTATCTTGTCACAAATTGTAAAGATAAAATTCATATTGATGATGATGATAACAATAATAAAATCCACATGTTAGCTTTAATTAAGCAAATAGAATGTGAAAGTACTATGTTAAATACTTATTCACAGATCATCTCATTTAATCTTCAAAATAATCCTATACAAAGCAAATACTATTATCTTGGTTTTATAGATATTAATAACTGGTATTTGTTGAGTTCTAATTATGTGTTCAATTATCAACATCACAATGAGATAGTTACCATTTTCTACAAAAAATAATCCAAACTTAGAGTGAGAACATGACTTATCTATATTTCCATATGTAGTGATATTGAAGCCATGACTCATTTGTAATTTAAAACCTCATGTTGTTAACCACAGTGCTGTGGTTATCATATGTATTAATCAGTGTAATTAAATGTATATGCTTTAACAGAGAAATTTTGAATTTCATCGGATTGACAAAATAAAGTTTACATTGTTTACTCATATTATGATCCAAGATTCAATGCAGTTGAAATGTTGAAATATTGTCTATCAGTAATGGAATCTGAGAAACAAACTTATTCAGAGTGCCCAAATAGATTTGGTAAAAATGGAACATTTTCTCTGCCACACCTTATAAGTAAATCTTGACTTTTCTATGTTAAATTAGAGAACTGTTGAATGATTTTAAGCACAGAATATTAGTACATTTCTATTTTAGAATTATGACCATAGCTATATTACAGAGAATAAACTGTATAGGGTTGAGTTAGATAAGAAAAGATGAAGCTATTTAGGGAGACCAATTTAGATGAGAAATGATGGGAGCAGGAATAATACAGTGGTTACAGGAATTAAGAGAAGAGGTAGGAAAAGCCTCCAAGAACAATTTGGAGGATAGATTCAAAAATACTTATTTAATATTGGGTGTAGCCAATTAAGCAGAATGGTCAACAATACTTCTGAGATCTTAAGTAGTGAGAACAGCATGGATGGTGGTAGGTATTATAACGCAGAAGTGATTTATCTACATATATGGAACAGTGTCAAGTAAGAGTCCTTTGCTTGAAACACATATTGGTTATGCAGCATATGAGTTTGTTTGCATTTTTATAAGAACTTTCTAACAACAAAATAAAGAAAACTCAAAAGAGAAAAATCAAGTAAATTAACCTGGTTTTGTTCATTCAACGATTAATTCAGCAAATAATTTTGGACTGTGTACTATTTGTCAAGCAGTGTGCTAGAAATCATAAGAAGTAAAATAAAACACAATCTCTGGGTTGAGAATATTTAGGTCTAGCCGAAGATAGTTGTTAATATGGTTTGGCTGTGTCCCCACCCAAATCTCACCTTGAATTGTAATAATCCCCACGTGTCAAGGGTGGGGCCAGGTGGAAATAATTGACTCAGTTTCCCCCATACTGTTTTCATGGTAGTGAATAAGTCTCACAAGATCTGAAGACTTTATAAATAGGAGTTCCCCTGCATAAGCTCTCTCTTTCCTGCTGCCATGTAAGGCATGACATTGCTGCTTCTTTGCATTCTGCCATGATTGTGAGGTCTCTTCAGCCACGTGAAACTGTGAGCCAATTAAGCCTCTTTCCTTTATAATTTACCTGATCTTGGGTGTGTCTTTATTAGAGTTTGAGATTGGACTAATACAGTTGTGATTCATCTTAATAAGTGTCAAATAATAGCAAATTTGAGACTTTATGACAACTTATAAAATAGAATTCCAAAAGGGTAGCCAGAGAAGGTCAAAACTGTGTGTTCTCACTTATAAGTGGGTGCTAAACCTTGGATACTCATGAACATAAAGATGGCAACAATAGACACTGGGGATTCCTAGAGTGGGGTTGAGGGGAGGAGTTGAAAAACTGTTGGATAATATGTCCATTACCTGGGTAAGGGGATCATTAGTATTTCAAGCCTTAGCATTGCACAGTATATTCATGTAACAAACCTACACAGGTACCCTCTGAATCTAAAATAAAAGTTGAAATTATTTTTTAAAAGTCTTAAATGTTGAAAAAGACATAAAACCTAGCTAAGCAAACAAAAATAGAAGATATATTTAGGCTTAAGGAAGAACATGCATATAGTCCCAGAAGAGAAATAGAAATGTTATGATTAAGGATTACAAGAAAGTAAGTATGGCCCGAGTAAGGAACTGGAGAAGGATTGGCAAGAAATAGGGCTTATGAGGTAAGAGTTGTTAGGATATGGAAGATTCTTACAGTGTGTCATAAACCTTTTAGAGACTTACTAGAAGTTGAAAGTTAAGTCACCGAAGAATTCTTAGCAGAGAAATGACATGGTCACATTTATGCTTTATAAAGGTAATTCTTACAATGGTGTGAAAATTAGATTGGATAAAAACAAAATCAGAGGCATGGGATCCTGCATAGGCACTTTTAGAGAAGTCTAGCAGAGAAGCCACAGTGGTCTGAAACAAAGTAGCTGCAGTGAGAATGGAAAAGAAGGGAGGAATTCAAGAAGTGTTAAGAAGCAGAATGGATAGAGTCTTATCTTCAGTGAAATTAAAGGCTAAACAAGAGGGAGAAATTGAGGCTAATTTCCAGGCTTATGATTTAACTAAGTAGTACTTGATGGTGCTATTCAGCAAGAGAAGAAAAAATGGAAAGATAAAGAGATCTGAGGAGGGAAGAAGAAAGTAAACTTATTATTTATTATGTGTGTAGATGTCTCGGAAGCATTCAAGTAGAGATGTCCAGTAGAAAGTTGGATATAATCTTCTAAGTGTAATAAAATATGACTCTAAGTTTCATTCATTGTCTATGCCTATCCCTACACAGGTCAGTGCTTCAATGACGCCAAGTTGAGTCTCAGCCTATGTTTTTTTTTTTCCTTTTGACTTAATTGGAAGACTCCTACCAGTGACAAGTGAGAATAGGAGGAGAAAAAAGGTTAAGTGCAAACACATCGTCGTTACTAATTGTTGTCAGTAGTATCATCTTTTTGTTTTAAAGGTAATTATTAATTGGAGAAATCCAACACTTATCTTTTTATATCTTATGACTGTTTTTAAAGATAAGTAACTTAAAAAGAAATATCTAAGCCAACATATGACACTTAAGAAAAACCCATGAGGTGATAATTAATGGTTTTCACTGATGACCATATATTTACTATGACAAACTATCATAATTTGAGTTCAAATGTACTTTTTCCCGAAAGTCAAATAATGAATATAAAAAGTCAGTGAATATCAAGTTACAAGGACTGTTATGTAATACATATTACAAAACCATAATGTAGTTATACAAAATTATGATCTTCATAAAGTAAGTCACATGTGAATTTAACCAAAGAAACTACATAATTGCAAAACAAGGTCTGAAGCAGCTGCATTAAATAATGGGACTTCATAAATATTAAGATATTTTTAGAAAACAAAGCTTTCTGAAAACTTCTTCAGAATGTTTTAGTACAGGCTACATGATTTATACACATTTATTTAAAAATCTAAATTAAGCAAGGTTGACCAAGGACATTAGAAATGAAACTCTCTGAGGCAGAATCTAGAAGTTTGTTGGTAGGCTCCAGACATATATATGGATTGGTAGGATTTCCTTCATGTAAAGCAGTTTAAATATTTCTTACTATTTTATATTACTAATTCAAAGTCTAATAGCCATTGCTGGTCATAGCGGGTATGTGTTATAGGCTCTCACAACCTATGCTAACCTCTCAGCTTTCTCCCAAGAGTCCTCCTTGCAAGAACACTGGGAAACTTACCTCACCACCACAAAGCTCTAAAAAATCATTAGAGAAAAAATTTTCATTAGAAAAAGCCCAGAAATATTTAGTAACATTCTTTAGAACATTGCTTTCTTTGCCTTTTGGTATGTTTAGACATGGTATCAATAGTTACTACTTGTTTCTTTGCTCTTCTATACAAATTGCTTGTCTGAGAAGACTTTTCTTTAGAAATTATGACTATTTCAGTTGATAGTTTGAAATTATATAATCTCTGAGTGAGCTCCTACATTAGTGATTTAATCAGAAAATGTCTCTACTGAACAAAGTTTTTTTATTAATATGCAAATGAATGCTGTAAGGCAGATGACACTTTTTCCCAAACCACATTCAATTAACATACCAATAACTTTAGGGGCTCCTAGTGTAATCAGAGTTAGTGTTTTACATAGACATTTTTTAACACTTCTTAGCTGCTTAGATAAAGAATTAGATGCTATCATTTATTACCATGATGTAAATGCAAAACATAGGCTGAGAAGAATAGAAGAAAATGCCAAAGATGACATAAATATAAACATGTTATAAATGCTCTTATTCAGGCTCCTGAATTGATTGCTAAACTAGGGAACCACATAATTACCCTAGATAGGGTATTTAGTATTAAATTTAATAATGGTGACCATCTGTTATATTACAATTGAGGGTAAACTACTCAAACTCTTATGTATCACCTAAAGCAAATTCACATAGTTGAGGCATTTTAAGAGACTAAAGTTCAAAATTAAGAATTAACCACAAGACATTGTCTACAGTCTTCTATGATAAGTGGAAAATGAGTTATTCAATGTCTCAGTAGATTACCAATTCACGTTTCTGCTTAAAGTATTATTTACCTGCCATCAGGCAGGTCAGAATCAATATGGAATGAAAACACTGAATTTTTTTGTTTTACCTTCTGTGTGTTGGAAAATATTTTTATAAAAATAAATTTCTTCAGCAACCACTTATTTTTCAGCAATTATACTGTAGCCACTATTACCCACTTTAGGACCATAGTATGAAAAATGTTCTTTTAGTATTCAAATGTAGCTTTTTACATATTTAATATTGTTTTAAGAAATGTAATTTATAATGCACAATACTATTATAATGAATGTAAAATTGAAGTGTATTTTTTAAACTAACATCTCGGAATTGCTTTCTAGGTTTTATCACATAGGCTTTTCGATCATTCAAATATATCAGTTTCTAATAGAATGGTAAAGACTGTACATGTCAGCATGTTTGTCAGGGCATTTACTATGTTCTGTGTAGTATTGACTTTGATAATGGTTTATCCTGGGAAAAAGGCAGGCACCCATTTTCTGGTTCTAGTATTCAATACGAATCTAAGTTATGCAAAAACCTAAGAATTACTCTATGGAATGTTTCTGAAACTTAGAGTCATCACTGACACCATTAGTATTAAATGAATCAGGGTAGCTTCTTTGTAATCGAAACTAAGATTTTACATTTATTTGAATTTAAAACATTTTTTTACTTTGAACATTAGTTTCCAGCAATCTGTTTCTGACATAATACAAAGTAAAAACATTTAAAAGAAGGAGCTGATTCCTTAATTAAATTTAGCACACCTCATCCTCAGTACACTGAGAATTTAAAATCTAACGTTTAAAAAATATTATACTTCAGCCTAATACTTTATATATACCTATTGTATTACATTAGGGAATTATTCTTGCCATTCATATGGCTGACATCCAATATGCTGCTCTCCAACAACAGATCAACAATATAACTTTCAACAGCTCCTGTTGGCATGATACTATTTGCTATAATTGTTCTTGGAGAAGTGGCATATTCCCTAAGACAATATTCTGCCCTTTTTACATGCACATATTATTTTTAGCTCTAGCAAGAGTTTGAAGGAGGTTTATTTTTACATAAGTAGACACAATAGAGGAGAGAAGGACAAAATCCCAGAGATATAATATTTATAGATCTATAGTAACATATTTTTTTTCTGATAATGGGAGGAGCATTGGTAATTTGCCCAATAAAATAAAATGAAATATAAAAGCAAAAGCAGACCAACATACCCGTGCTGGAATACTCCATCTCTAACAGCTGTCACCTTATATCTCAATTTTAAGCCTAATTACATTTAAAAAATCACTTTATGCAAGCAAATCAGCAAATTGAATGGAAGCTTTTGTTTTTTATTTTATTTGATTTCAAAGCAGCTTTGACTCTTGCTTATTTTCTTCTTTTTTTCATTGTACTTTAAGTTCTGGGGTACATGTGTAGATCTTGCAGGATTGTTGCATAGGTATACAGATGCCATGGTTGTTTGCTGTCTCCATCCCCCCATCACCTACGTCAGGCATTTCTCACAGTGTTATCACTCCCCAAACTCCCTGCCTCCTACTGTCCCTCCCCTCAGCCCCCAACAGACCTCAGTGTGGGATGTTCCCCTCCCTGTGCCCATGTGTTCTCATTGTTCATCACCCACCTATGAGTGAAAACATGCAGTGTTTGGTTTTCTTTTCTTGTCTCCATTTGCTGAGAATGATGGTTTCTAGATTCATCCATGTCCCTACAAAGGACATGAACTCATCATTTTTTATGGCTGCATAGTATTCCATGGTATATATGTGCCACATTCTCTTTGTCCACGCTATCGTTGATGGGCATTTGGGTTGGTTCCAGGTCTTTGCTATTGTAAACAGTGTTGCTATGAACATACATGTGCATGTGTCTTTATAATAGAATGATGTATAATCCTTTGGGTATATACCCAGTAATGGGATTGGTGGGTCAAATGGAATTTCTATTTCTAGATCCTTGAGGAGTCACCATACTATCTTCCACAATGGTTGAACTAATTTACACTTCCACCAACAGTGTAAGAGTGTTTCTATTTCTCCACATCCTCTTCAGCATCTGTTGTCTCTAGATTTTTTAAGGATCACTATTCTAACTGGTTTGAGATGGTATCTCCATGTGGTTTTGATTTGCATTCTCTAATGATCAGTGATGATGAGTATTTTTTCATATGTTTGATGGCCTCATAAATATCTTCTTTTAAAATGTGTCTGTTCATATCCTTCGCCCACTTTTGAATGGGTTTACTTGTTTTTTTCTTGTAAATCTGCTTTAGTTCTTTGTAGATGCTAGATATTAGCCCTTTGTCAGATGGGTAGATTGCAAACATTTTTTCTCATTCTGTTGGTTGCCAGTTCACTCTTAAAGCACACTCTTCACTTGGCTCCATGACACCACAGTTTTCTGGCGTTCCCTTTACCTTTCTTCCATCTTCTAACTGCTTTGATAACTGTTCTTCCACTACTTGTGCTTT